>SNQN01013330.1:12500-13553 GCA_008642245.1 Bassia scoparia | reverse complement strand
CGTGAATGAATAGTAAGACCTATCGTCGTTTTCTTTTAGCCAGCAGTGTTGCTAATTCTCTATTCGCTCTGTGCTGCTTGCTCACGGGTTTGTTTATAGACATCTTGAGATCTTACTTGTCTTGCGCATTGGTTTGGCATCAACACCAATCATAATGTTTCTGAACCAGTCTTGATGGTCAATTTGTCGATCCTGGTTATTTCTTCGGGCTCGGTAAAGGTTAATGTTGGGTTACCAGACGATCGGAAACCGACGGAGCTATTCAACCAGCACGTATGTGTTTACCTTTCTATTTTTGACCAACAATCTCGACAGTGTGTTTGACTTGACAGGAGTCTTCTTCTGACACAATCGGCTTGCACTACGTTTGTCCTGTCTGTTGTGTCAGACTGTTGCAAGCACAGCCAAAGAAAACAAGTATGTGGGCGGCGCGATGTTTAGATTGTTGCTACGGTTCATTCCTTGCTCCTTTCTTCTTTAGCGGCAATTGATTAAAGGGATGTTGTGCTAACTGAAGCAATTCATGTATCGGATCTCCAAGGTCACGAACGTTGGGGCACGTCAAACTATTAACATCTTAAGTAGGAATCGGATTCGTAATACTAGAGTAGTGAAAGTAGCGGTAAATGGGTCGGTCGGTTCATGTCAAAATATTTTCGCTCGGAAAACCCTAACCCTAACCGACCTATTTTTTTTGATCAGGTTTTTTTTACCTAACCTGACCTAAATTTTTTTCGAGACAACTTGATGACCCATTTTGATCTGAATTTTTTGGCTTAGGAAAATAATTACAAAAAATCAGGCATGCTGAACTCGATTACAACTTGGCTTTCAAGGTCAAACCGAATATGAACCCGAAAACACCTATTGTAACCTGAATTTTTTCAGCTACCATTTGACCATTTGTAACACTTAGTAATACAAATTACTTAAGTACATACCATAATAAATAATAAAGTACTACATGTTTACAAACCACCATAGTCTTAATTCGTTAGGCTATTTCAAATCATCAAAATTTTTGGTTTTTATTTTTCGTGTCGGTTTCGTGTC
>SNQN01013330.1:0-7500 GCA_008642245.1 Bassia scoparia | reverse complement strand
AAATTCAACATGGTAACAGAGGCCACAAGTTCGATTCTACTTCTCCACTTGATTTGCCATTATTGCTCTTGTTGTGCGATAAGTGTTCTCTCTTTCCTCTTCGCTTACTTCTTGCTTTTGCTATGTGTATTTACTCTTACATTGCTCAATTTTTCTCTTTTCTTACGTACTTCTACTTGGACATGCATTTTTATTCCTCTAATTGTTGTTAAAACCTCGACATTTTCCTAAAATCTTGCTTGTAAACTAGGAATTTTGTTGAATTAGTTGCAAACCTTGGAATCTTTTTTACCAGACACAATTATTGTTATTCATCCGGAGTGGTCTGATCACTCCAATTAATTCTCAATTCTCAACCGCATAAAATCACCGTCCTCAATGTCCTCTAAGATTTCAAGATCCCTAACTAGAACATCTACTTTATTATCCTTCTGAAATCCTACTACTCTCTTGTTTCTGATAAGTTGAATAGTGAGCATTATGCTGATGGGAAGAAAGGCATGCTAATGGCATTGTCTACCAAGAATAATCTTGTGTTTGTTGATGGTTCTGCTATCAAACTTGATGAAGATAATCCTGATAATGCTACTTGGGAGAGGTGAAACAATCTAGTTGTTTCCTACCTCTATAAGTCAACTGATAGTAAAAGCTTTCGTAGCATCCTGTATTACTTCACTGCAGAAATTTGGCTTGATCTTAAAGCGAGATCTTTACAATCCTCTAGTCTACAACTCTATGCTCTTCAACAGTCTCTTGCTAATCTTACTCAAGACAATTCTTCTGTTGTTAAGGCTTTCACTAAGATCAAGGTACTCTGGGATCAGATCGATGGCATCAGACATCAGCTTATGTGTACTTGTAACAGTTGTACTTGTAACCTTACTTTGAAGTTTTTGCTATGTCGACAAGAAGAGAGGCTCATTTATTTCTTGATGAAGCTGGATGATACTAAGTTCTCTAATGTGAAGTCTAACATTCTGATGATGCAACCCTTACCACAACTTAATATGGATGATCGTTTGCTCATTCAAGAGGAAAATCATAAGAAAAATGATGCATTACAGAAATCAGATTCTTCTTAGACTCAAATGACATTTGTTGCTGACTTCCAGTAACCTTACAGGTCTCCATCTCACCCCGACGAAGCTCCTCGCTACAATTCTAATTCCAGTCAAAGGTCTTATCAAGGAAAAAAAAGGCCTGCAAGCAATTATTTTTGTGATCATTGCCGAAAACCATGTCATTGCAAGGAGAGATGCTAGAAATTGCATGGCTATCCACCTAATTTTCAGTTCAGAAATAAAGACAAAGGCAATAAAATTGCTACTATTACTGATATCTCAGATGATGATGACAATTTAGATTTTCTTTTTGTTTCTCAGATGCAACTTCTTTCAAAGCATTGAGAATATGAGATATCTAAACCTCAAGCCATGAGCTTAGTATTGAGCCACGACTGCTGCAACCTCTGAAGTCTTCTGGGTGGTGCGTTTATGACAAACCTTGGTGGGCCAAGCACAAGCCCGCACAAGGAGAACAATAGACCACACATAAACCTAACGGGGTTCCATCCTAAAACCATATGGTGATAGGTGGAGTAATCCATTGACTTATATGTTGGTCATTCTCTACTCATTCTTTCGATGTGGGACACATGTGAAGTACTCTTTTTAACAGTTTACTTCAAGCTCTTGGTCTTGCCAACTTGCTTCCTGTGCAGCTTAGTTGTGATAACCAATCTACAAGTCATATTGGGAAGAACCCTGTCTTCCATTAACGTACCAAACACATCGAGCTCGATTCTCACTTCACCCGTGATTAAGTTTTGTTGGGCCTATCTAATTCAATTGTCTTATCTTCCCACAGTAGATCAACTTGTTGACGTGTTAACTAAGCTCGTACCATCTGCACAACATTCTAATCTAGTGTCCAAGCTAGGCATGTGTCCACCTGCCTAGCTCGAGGGGGTGTTGGTGTATACCCTTTGCTCCTCATTGCTAGCTTCTAGAATGGTCTCGGCTCTTCCAATTTTCTCTAGGATGCTCCACGTCAGCACACCTGCTAACTGGAGTTTGTTATAGATTTCTCTTCCTAAGAGAATCTGTTAAAATGTTGTTGTACCCTATTTCTGCTCTCATCAATTGTAATATATAAGTAATTTTCTTATACAACAATTCATTATTCATATATACAACAATAAAACACAAAACACAATTTCTCTCTCTAACATTTTCTCTCAAAAAATATCATTACATCTTATATTCTTTGTTAATAATACTACATCATCTTGCTAATTTAGCTTCAAATTTGAGCTTCAATGGTGAAATTCAATAGAGTGGAAATGAAAATTTAAAAAGAAAATTGGACTTTTTGGGATAAAATTCCATTATCATGGGAATGAACATGATATTTCTTCACAAATTTACACACAAATTTATTCCCATTATTATCACCATTTTCTACTAACAATCAAACGGGGTACGGTGTAATTGGACACATGCATAATTAGAAATGCAACTGACTACGAAGTCCCCAATTCTGAGAGTTTCGGGGCCTAAGGGGGAAACAAAAAAATTGAGCCCCAATTAACAAGTATTGAATTTTTTTCAGTTAACACAAGTATGCACAAAATTATTTAAAAATAGATAGATAGAGATAGAATTTATTTCATACTTAAACACTCAAATAACTACTTCTCCGAGCACCTCTTCGACATTCCAATGGAGATTACTAAGTAATTGATGATATATTGAGATGGATGTAACAAGTAAACAAAAACTATTTATATACAAGTTTAGAAAAAAAAAAATTGTAAACAATTTCAATTTTCAACCATTTAGAATTACTCAATTACAGATTATTTAGGGGGAAATTAGTCGTTTGAAAATTGGAATTAGAAAAAAAAAGGGCTTAAAATAGGGAGTATAATTATTTTTTGGTAAATTTACAAGAAAAAATTAAATTTATGTAGAAAATCAAAGTTGAAAATAGGAAAAAAAAATATAACGTTAATAAGGATGATATTGTTATAAAACTAGTAGTATAAAGACAGTAAGAGAAAGATAGAGAGAAGAATATATTTGAGAGAAGATAATTGTTTGTAGTTGTCTCTCATTCATCAAAGTGAATACACATATATATACACATACAAAGGCAATCCAAAAGCCACAATATATGAATGAGATGGGGGTTACATCATTATTGTTTAGGCACCTTAATAGACATAGGTTACTACAAGATTATTCTAGAGAACTTGATAACCTAGCTAGGGAGACAAATAAACATCCACCAAAAACACATATTACATAACAAATATTTTGATTTTGTATTAATTTATATGAGGAAGGTTGACTGAATGAGAGATTGACAAGATACCAGGATATGAATTATTGATTGTCTTTTCATGTGCACGTTGTCCACTTGTACACGCTAATTCTATCTATCTATCTATCTATCTATCTATCTATCTATCTTCTCTATCTATCTATCTATCTATCTATCTATCTATCTATCTATCTATCTTATCTAATCTATATCTATCTATCTATCTATCTATCTATCTTATCTATCTATCTATCTATCTATCTATCTATCTATCTATCTATCTATCTATCTTATCTATTATCTATCTATCTATCTATCTATCTATCTATCTATCTATCTATCTATCTATCTATCTATCTATCTATCTATCTATCTATCTATCTATTCTATTCTATCTATCTATCTATCTATCTATCTATCTATCTATCTATCTATCTATCTATATCTATCTATCTATCTATCTTCTATCTATCTATCTATCTATCTATCATGATCTATCTATCTTATCTATCTATCTATCTATCTATCTTCTATATATTATCTATCTATCTATCTATCTTATCTATCTATCTTCTATCTTCTATCTATCTATCTATCTATCTATCTATCTATCTATCTATCTATCTATCTATCTATCTATCTATCTATCTATCTATCTATCTATCTATCTATCTATCTTTCTTTCTTTCTTTCTTTCTATCTATCTATCTATCTATCTATCTATCTATCTTTCTTTCTTTCTTTCAAGCCCAAAGCCCAAAGTGAATTTCATCACTTGAAAATGAGGCCTTGGGCCATCGCCCCAACTGTCGTAGCCCAAATACGGACTTACAAAACCTCATCGGATGCACGCAAATTATTAGGTACAATCCTCCCTACCTAGCAAAATACAACCCCCTCCCCCTAGCTTATGTGACACATGATTTATTCCCCTCCCCCCTATTATCTCTCATGCATGATTTTTTTAAAAATAAAAAGGCATTAATTAAATAAAATTAGATAGATATAAATATTTGACAACTAATAAAAGCAATGGAGGGGGTTATATCTTGCAATGTAGGGGGGGTTTGTATAATATAGGCTTTGTCGTATGTATCATGTGCAAGATTTCTTACATTGGTGAAATCAGTCCATTCGATCAAGATCCTTGAATTTTATAAAAAAAATTGTCGATTCAATTATTTCCTTTTTAACAAGGTAAAAAAAAAAACAATAACCAACAAATAAACAAGCTAGTAAAAGCCAAAAAAAAAAATCAAAAATCAACAAACTGAACAAACCAAAATGTGTTACAACTGGGCTATGTAACTATCATGATGGGCTGAAAACAGTTATTAGTTGGGCCTGCTAAACAGTTATAAGCATTATCAACAACTTAAAAAACAACCCACCTACAACTCCTATAAGAGCAACCTATTACTAGTCTTTTATGCATGCGATATGTGCGATTTTCTGGAATACACATAACTGTTCTAGAAAGTATGGGCGTTGAAAGTTAGGGAGGAAGTAGACTTATAGTTGTTCTGAAATAGTAATAATAATGTGCTTACAAAGATGAATAAAATGAAATAGTCACATTTGGAATATGTGCAAAATCCTAACACAACGACATTCAATAAGTTTATGTGATTTTATTAAAAAGCCATGTGCACTCATCAGACCAATCAACTTCATATATGTTATCAACTGTATGAAAGTAGTGCGCATTTAGGGCCATAGTTGGTCGTTTTAGAAATCAAGAATATGCTTTCAACTCGAAAACCTTCACTGTGTTATTGAATACTTTCTCCTTTCCATTACTCTGCAAATTATGAAAAAAGTTAATCTGATTAGTTGAACAACTAATATGCAATGAATGGTAGTCTGATTAATAACTAAAGACAAATGACAAACCTGTTGAAGTATGGTAGTGATTTCATTCGGCCTACATCTCAACATGTGTTGAGCAAGGTCATGCATTAAAGTTACTCTCAACTCACCCCTCTTATCATTCAATCTATGGACGAAGAATCTATTATTAGTAGCGTCAATAATAATCTGTAATGAATTCAAGTAATGTCAAAGATTTAATACTTGAGAATAGTATGAACATTTTTTAGATTGCATTGTACACATTCACGCGATGTGTGAGTAATATCAACCTTTCTCAAACAACGAAAGCACACGTCATATATGAATCTCATCTATTGGTGTCTCGATGCATATTACATTAGCAACCAAACGACAATATTGGACCTGTTGTGGAAAATGGAAAAATGCCAACTAACACAATGAATCATTTCGTTGTACCGTAAATAATAAGTTGTTATTTTTATTGAACTATGAATGCTAAAATATTTGAGGATTATTTTTTACATTTTCTATGGTAGTTAATTTAGATATTTGAGATCGTATCACATTGTACACTGCAATCAATGATTGTCAAAAATACAAAGAGAATAGATCTATATTTTATTGCTTGTTTTCTTGTCATATGTTTCCAATAGTTTTTATGTGCACGCGATGTGTGCTTGAATATATGAAAATTGTACCTCGTATTTTATCAAAAATGATTATATGGTATGTATCATAATAAAAGGTTTATAGCTAATTACCAATACAATTTATGTGCACGCGATGCGTGCTTGTATATATGAAAATTGTACCTCCTATTTCATCAAAAATGATTATATGGTATGTATCATAATAAAAGGTTTATAGCTAATTAGCAATACAATTTATCTGAATTGTAATTATTTTGTAAATAATTATGTCTTTAAAGTTGAAATTCAAAATAAAACCATTAATGTTTTAATACTATTTGAAATAATGTTCATTGTTTAATGTTTTTGACTAATTAACTCACATAATAAATGCAATTTTCATATTTAATCACATAAATAGTAAAGGGATAATTTAGGCACATCAATTCATAATTTTTAATTTTCATTAAGGGTATAAAAGTCTTTTAAGAGGGGGACACCATCTTCCTCCCCTTCCCTTATATAATAGAGATATAATTACATCAATATATGTAGAAAATATAACATAATCCTAGATAAAACCCTAATAATCCAGAATAATCTAATGGGTTGGTCCAATACCCTCTAACACCCTCCCGCAATCGTAACGGCACTAACACGAACGTTACGATTGGAGAAAAGAGAAACAAAACCATCCATTAAGAGTAGAGTAGTAGTAACAATAGAGTAGTAGTAGAGTAGTGCTAGTAGAGTAGTAGTAGAAGAGTAGTATAGTAGAGCAGTAGTAATGTCTTGAATTGGAAGCAACAAATCCCAGCAACAAAATACTTATAGCAGCAATAGAATTATAGTAGCAGAACCGCAAGGAAGAACACCGCAAGAAGATGCGACCACCATGGCTTGACTGCGATGGCATGTCTGCAGATCCGCATTAATTAGAAGATACCACGGCCTGAGGGTAGTGGCCAGAAGAAAGAGGAGATGGCTTGGGGTAGTAGGCAGGCGGCGGCACGGCATGGGAAGACGCAACATAAACGGAGGAGGCAGAGGACGCAGCCGCAATGCTCATCGGGGTTGCAGTAGACGAAGGAGAAAAACAGCCACCATTCACCATTGTTGGGAAATAGAATTGTAGATTAAGAGAAATTCAGAGTATAATGCAACTCAAAGTAATAGAAGTTCAACATAATAAAAATTCAGAATATAACAAACGAAGCTATCATGAATTGAAATAAGAATTCAAAGGAATAAGAAGTCAGAGCCTCAGAGGAATAAGAATTGTATAATTGTAGCAATATCAGTAAAGTGGCAGAGAAACAGAGCGTAGAATGTAGCAGAGGAGTAGAATTCAATGAAGAAGAAAAAAAATTAGAAAAATTAGGCTCCGATACCATGTCAAGAATACACAATGATTCTATACGTGTTGAGTCGAATGGATACTACAAGAGGGGGGTGAATTGTAGTACTGAGTTCCTATTCAAATTTTTGCGGAATAAAATTTAAACTGTAAAGGAACAATGGAGAGACAAGAGATTTGCACGAGGAAAACTTCCTGGGCCCAATCAGGAAGGAAAAAACCTCGACCTGAGCCCAATCAGGAAGGAAAAAACCTCGACCACTAGGGATTTTAACTCAAACTCTTTTCACTAATATAGGCAAACAACTCTGTTACAATCCTATACGACTCGGGCCAACTGAGTTCCACTAAGAACTC
>SNQN01013327.1:3240-13568 GCA_008642245.1 Bassia scoparia | reverse complement strand
TTAAATTGTCTTGAGGTGGAAAATAATTTTAAAAAATTTATATGGTTCACTAATACTAGTATCAAATCAAATACAAGAATGACTCTGCAATTGTCCAAAAAAATTTACAAACAATGACCGATATTTTATAAGGCAATTGACTCTACTATACTAGGTATTTATGTTATTTTTTTTTTTTGCACGCTGAATTTCGTGACTATCATTTGCATGGAGTTTTGTGTCAAAAAAAAAAAAAAGCATGTTTAGAATATTTCTAAATCTTCTATATTCTTTGGTTCTTTTAGTTATCATGTTTTCTCAAAATTTTTGTTATTTCATATATTATGAATTATATGTCTTGTCAAAGAAATGAAATATTTAATTTTAAAAAAAAACTTTTGTGTTAATTAGAATGAAAGAATTTAATCAAATTAATAATGTTTAGAAAATATATTCAGTTTAGAACACAAATTTTATAAGTAAATGACGAATGTCGATATAACCACGCTTAAATTCCAAGTTTGGTTTTTATTTCCAGCTAAGTAGATGATGCAGATAGGTAGTCAATGAATATCTGAATTGCCGATTACTTGTTAACCCAACTCCTTCAATATGAACTTGTTTTTACCATTTTTTTCTTCTTTATGTTTTGCAAAAATCCTATCCTCCAATTATTATCTATCAATTGAATTCTTTTATAATTTAGTTTTGTAACTTAAGCTATGTCAAGTTTCGATTGTTAGATGTTTATTATATAACGAAAAGAGTAAAGCACTCTAAATAATGTTTTAATTAGTATAGTTGACATTTCAAATGCAATACCATATTTTTAAACTTATTCAACAATTTATGGAAGATTGACCAATTGCAAAAGATAATTAAAAACATTTATTTCAGTTAAATATTCTTTTTTAAACATTGTCTAATTTAATTCATTAAGGTTAAGGGACGAATTCAAAAGATGGATGGAAACACGCATTGCTCCACCCCCTTATGGCCTATTATATATAGAGATAAATGCATTCTCTTTTTCATCTTAAAAACATCAAATGCAAACCCTAATTTTTTTTTATACCAACTTATTCAACGTTGTATAAATTACTCCATTATATGTTTGCAAACTATAACTAATGAGTATTATGGAAACACAATTCCCTTTTGTATATAAAAGTCCAAATTAAAATATATGTTCAATGGCGAACTCGCGTGCCCCAATCCTAGTTATATCATATAAACCACAGTTATTACATCAAAACAATAATATATAACAAGTATTTAAGAATATAATCAATAGGAAGAATTAATATATCGTATTAAAGTATACTCCCTACCAGTAATTTTAGCTTTTTAAAACAATAGAACCATGGAGGCATTTAAGTGAAAATTATAAGAGTTAGATAAGAAAGCGTGGTGTCTTAAGATTAGGAAAAAATAAAAAGTTTAATAGCAATGAATAAATTGCAAATAAAGTATCAAGTTTCTTGGCGTTGGAGTTTTTATTTCTTCAAGGTTTTAGAAAAAAAAGTAATGGAAAGAGGGGCAAACAACGCAAATAAGTAATGACATATGACGAAGTTTGAGTGAACGATTAGGGAAAGAAAAAAAAAAAAAAAAAAAAAAAAAAAAAAAAAAGTATGAAGAAGCAAATAAATTAAAATGAAACAAGATGAAAAAGGGAATATATTATAAAAAGTGAAAAAAGTAGGAAAAAAAAATTAAACTAAAGAAATGGAAAATAGGAGAAATTTCTTGAAGTATTATATCGTGTACATTCTTTATAGTTATTGTTTCAAGGTAAACTTAACGAAAGGAAAAGTAAATTATACTTTCAAAAATACATAATACTCACACATATAAATTAATCATATACAAAAATACTTGTTTATCAAGTTGTTATTAAAAAATAATAAAAAAAGATTATAACAGCTCCAATATACCAAAGGAAGAACTAATTCAAACATAGCCAAAAAAAAAAAAAAAAAAAAAAACTAATAAAATTAATTAATAAAAAGTGGAAACCAAAAACAACCAAAAGAAAAGCAACAAGCACAACCACCGAAAAATCACGTCAACAACCAAAATTAAAGCCCTCCAGCCGCAAATTTCCGCAAAAGAACTCAGAACAAGTGGCTTCTTATGTTGCTAGTTATATGATGTATCATTGCTAGTTAGTGGATTTATGTACCCGTAGAAACCTACGATGAACCAAGCTCAAGCCGCCGCCAATCACAGCTACTTATGTTTTATTAATCGTAATTAAAAATTTCAACTTTTCTCTGGAAAAACAAAATAACATTTCTACACGTTTGCTTACAATTTCTTCGGTATCAACACTTGAAATAATACAACTAATGCTGTCTTTGCTCGCTTTAACCTATATTTCAATTTAAAAGTTTCTTATAGGGTTTATATCAAATTTGGATGAAGTATATTCCAAGTATTAATTAGAAATTAGTATTACTATGTTTTTCCTAACCACAAACCATTCTTGTGTTATTTTTCGCACCACCAGAATATTTGCACGTTACACCGACTCGTGCACCACCTAACCAAACTTCTTCTCGACTGAAAATTTGATCGAACAATTTCAAAGCCACAAGCCCACAACGACATTAGACCAACAACTACACAACATCTCCTTCTCCTTTCTCCCACTTTCCTCGAGTTCCTTCACGACTCCTTTCCTGTTCACCACTTATCCCCGAAGTTCACTACACGGCTCCTTCCCCATGTTCTCCATCTCCTTTCGAGTTTTCCCCTCTCTCTCTGTAAAAGGTTCAGTTGAATTGAGGGATTTATTGAGTTGAAGCGAAGTGGTATTACATCGTATCAATGTGTGCATTTTTGGTAATTGGGATGTATTTTTCGAGGTACGTGGGCATAGTGAGGATTAACGTGTAAGTTTTTGGGGTTTGTCTAATTACTATATCAGTTAGTTTATTCTCTTAAAGTAGTACTCCTGTTTATGTCGTTTTCTAAAGAAAAAAGAAGGAGTTCTTTTGCAGTTTTATTCATCTCTCCACGTTGTGTTGGACTTATACAAGCCCAAACAAAATGTATAAGAAGCCATTTGTTATATCGGCGGAGCTTGTATGTTATGGATTCTGAGTGTTAAAGAATGATTTAGCTCTCATTCAAATTTTGTAATTAGCATCCTGTAGTTGAGCCATTGAACAAAGACCGTTGACGTGAAAAAGTTAACATAAGTGAAGGCTCTTCTCCAAAAAGAATGCTAACAATAACATATCTCATGTGCGGTTGTTTGAATTCTTAATATGTTAACTACTTTACCAAGGAAATCTTCTTTTGTAACATTTTATTTTTGATGATTATAGGAATAGGATCTCTAGGAAAAGGGGAATATAAAAGAGGATCCGAAATGGAGTCAAACTTTGTTTATGAAACATCAGGATGATATTGGCCAGTATGAATAGCTTGCACCTTTCTTGGATCTGTTTCAATTTCCCTTTAGTCCATGAGATGTATATGTCTACACCAGTACTAGGGACATAAATATTTCCCATTCTGACGTTATCATGAAAAAAATGACAGAGGTACTTCCCATGTTATCATGTGCAAAAATATTATGCTCCATCATAGTACTTCAACAACTGCTTTGAGATATCCAATGATCCTCAATACTTATGACTGCATGTATAAGATGCCAAAGTCTGCAAACATCTTCGAGTAGAAGAAGGAAAATAATCGAGCCAGACACACAAGAATTCTTACTGTAAGTTTGAAAACCCTTATTCATCCAAGCCCTGAAAGAAGCCGGGAGCATTGTTCAAACCAAAGCCATGGACCAAGAACTCATAGAGTCCACTAAGGAGTCTTGAAGCCTGTCTTGAATACTATAACTTTCTCATAGAATCTGGACTCATACAATTGTGTTAATATAGTGCAGCTCTAGTAGGTGCCAAAGAGCAATATGAACCTGTGCCTGCCTGAGTTCGATTTTAGACTAGTTGCCTCCTTGTTAGTATAGGACACTGTGTCCTTAATATGTCGCCTATGCATTAAACCTCACCTGATGATGAAATCATTACCAGCACAGCCATCATGTCCATCTTTCTACCCAATCAATTACCACAGTATAATACCTATGGAGAGTGTTGATATCGTATTGGTTTCTATCTATCTTCGAGCGAAAGCAAACAATTTCATTAAGCTTAAAACTGAGGCTCGCATAAATCCTTTGTTTCCTATAAGGATATCCTGTATGCTAATTCACAGGATGTGCATTGGGCTTCGCATCACCAATTGTATCCTGTGTCATGTACTCCTAGCTTATGACATCGACTAAATCTCAACTGATCTTTAAAAACCATGTGATATAATTCGCTTGAAGGCCGACTGTAGAGTCATATTTCCAAGATTCTGTCAGGAAGCTAATGATCTGTTGATTATTGTGAGCTCTCACAATATTCATCTGTAATAACAAAAGAAGTCACATTGAACTTCTGCCTTAGACTTCCTCTCTATGAAACCCTTACAGTCTTCTTCGCTGGTTGTACTCCCTTAAGTAATACAAAGACGTACACCCTTAAACTTACAATTCACGATTCCATAATGTCTCCATTAGCAACATAATAAAGATCTACCTAGTAGGTGGACTCCTCAACAGAGATACTCTTACCCCAATTGACTGCTAGTTCCCGAAACCATGTCCAAGGCCTCCCAGCACTCACATATTAGCAAATAACATTCATCACAACTACCGTTGTCACTCCTATCTCAAATACCAGGATTCATATCGCACTCTCTATTTAATACATCAAAAGACTTTATGATGCATAATATATGTGAACTAAGCCATCAGTACTCACATGGTCAGCGCCATTCATGACTCTCCATATTCCTGAGCGGTTACTATCATAGACCCTCCAATTCTCAACCTAGTCACCAATACAGATCATGCAAGGTAAAAACAAATATATGTGTATCTCCCAGAGAATCTATGAGTAGTGGACCTTTGTTTACCTTTGAACCACCCATATCCCAAGTATTCATTCCATATTCGGTACTGATTAAGCGCAAGCCCTATTCCCTATCCAGTGATAAGAGCGTTCCACTTATTCACAGGACTTTCACAATTTGAAGAGTTCTGTATATACAAAATTATCTCTCTTACCTAGCTACGGAACAATATGCTTCTCATTTTTATCAACCTATTATCGAATTCAATTCCAATTTGTTCATCATGAGATAAATGCTTCTTTCCTCAAGTCATATCAGACTCCAATGGGTATGACAAAATTAAATCTCACCATAAGACTACAATCAATCAGATTATTGCCCTTGCATACAAAGAAAGAACCAACTAGGTGTATCCTGCATTATCTAAACACTTCGTCTAAGCCCATCTCTATTCTACTTCTAATTACCAATACTAGTCCTTTGCCTACTTTATCTTATAGCCAAAATACATACAGAGCCCTGGAGAAACACTTATCGTGTGTATCTGCTCGTAGCTTACTTGCTCGAACATATTTTAGCTTAAAAATTTGTTGTACAAATTTGCATGATAGGCTGGTCTGTTATTTGTTGCAAGCTGAAGCAGGGACTAACAATGATGAGCTCTCAATTGACTTCGTACAGTGGTATAGACTATGCGACAACATTTGTCGAGTATTATGAAATCATCTCTCAGAAAGCGTATTCTCGATGATGCTAATTGCCTGAAACCAGTGAGAAAATCGCCATAATCGCTAATATACTCGGTGTATACTGTTTTAAAGTGTTTTCTTCTCCATGGCATGAACTCAATGACTTCGGAAATGGAAGGTGTTATAGAAAAGCATTCTCGTTACTCATGGCTTTAATGAATTTTTTATTATATTGGATTTCAATCCCCCAATGAAAGAATGCAACAAATATTGCACAGTTAACTTTGTTGCCAGTTAATTCTTATGAGCTCATTAGATATATATCATAATATGTTCATTTGATCAGCTCCAACAATCATAAGAACTATCAATGTATAATGTCTTTAGTAGAAGTTAGTATCCTGTCACCTACATTATTATATCTGAACCTTCTTATTATCTTAACTTTACTTAGCTAAGATGTTCATTGATATATTGTCTTGTATGGTTTTCTTTGCGACATCAAAATAAACCAAAGTATACTCTTCCCATATTCTTCACTGATCTTATATCAATCCATTAGAAGTAGAGTATAGCTCAAAAGGAATCAACATAAATTGAAAACCATAACATCACTCACTCTAATCATATAATTTTTGGTTCGTATAAATGAGGAGAGTTTTCAAGCACAATAAAGTATCTCATCGCACTTTTTGATCCACAATCTAGGGTTACTGCCATCACTTGGAAAGTTTTCTAGATTTAGGTCATGCCATTACCTAGTACGATACTGTCTACCCAGATTGATGAAGGACACTGTCGAACACCTTGCAATGAGTCTAATAAGTGCTGCGCCTCCCTAAAATTTTGCGATTCTCCTCCTCAGAATTCATCATCTGACATAATATTTCCCTTCACAGACATTCTTGGAATTGATCGTTCAATTTTTTATGCTCCAAATAAGTACTATAAAACACTACAGCATCTTACACACTGCTCATGTTCTCAAGTTTGAACTGAGCAGCTTAATGATAGAACTGAAACTACAGAACGTTCATATCACAATCTTTAATAAATGTATTTGAGTGTTATATAATTGTCAACATAAAAAATATTTTTATCTAGGGCCTAAACTATTCAAATCACATCACAGTTATAAGATAATTAATGGTACAGTTGAGCAAGAAATGAAAAATCGCTCATCTATCAATCTTCTTCTGGAAATTAAGGGAGATGAAGCTTTAATGGCGTGAGAAAGAAGAACCCTGAATTCAAATGCAACTTATGCTATCATTGAGAAGCATAAGTTTTGAGTTATTGTCCGCACCACCCTTGCAATTACGTTCCATTACCACCCCACCTTCTTAGTATAATCCATTTAAAAATAAGACTCCACCAATGATATAAAACATAAGCTCTGAATAGAAATGAGAAATAAGAGAAAAGAAGAAAAGAGAAAAGAAAAAAAGTAAAAAGAAAAAGAAAAAAAGAAAGAAAAACTAAGAAGAAGAGAAGAAGAAGAGAAAGAGAGACAGAAAAGAACCAGATAGAGAAGAAGAAGAAGAAGAAGAAGAAGAAGAAGATAGAAAAGAAGCAAGAAGAAAGAAGAAGAAGAAAGAAGAAGAAGAAGAAGAAGAAGAAGAAGTAAATCAGAAGATAAGAAGAATTAGAGGAGAAGAAGAAGAGAAGAAGAAGAAGACAGAAGAGAAGAGAAGAAAGAGAGAAAAGAGAAGACAGAAGAAGAAGAAGTTAAGAAAAAGAAGAAGAAGAAGAAAAGAAAGAAAGAAGAAGAAGAAGAAGAAGAAGAAGAAGAAGAAGAAGAAGAAGAAGAAAGAAAGAGTAAAGAAGAAAGAAGTGAAGAAGAAGAAAGAGAGAAGAAGAAAAGAGAGAAGAAGAAGAAGGAAGAAGAAGAAGAAAGAGAAGAAAGAAAAGAAGAAGAAGAGAAATTTAGAGAAACAGAAGAATGAGGAGATGTTTATAATTATCCATGATTTTCTCAATTCGATGATCAAGCTACTTTATAATGCTTGATCATCCATTACAATGTATACAGTCTGCAGCACCAATATTATCTATGATACTAATTATAACAGAATAATAACAGAATTCAAATTTTGCTATTTGCACCAAGAGCTAATTGAACAAATTGATCAGAATTAGCTAATCAAACTTAACTAATTACTAAATTGCTAGCTAATCACAACTATTGTACTACAACAAACATTCCACACAATTAAACATGTGAGGAACATTAAGATACTAGAAGAGTGAGTTAACTTAACCTTTCAAGTAATTCAACTTTTTTCTTATGTTGATCGATACACAATAATGGAGTAGCCGCACTTCCCTCTTGCCGGCAGCTTGTGTTGAGAGAAAATGGCTCTTTTTTCAGGGTAAACTATTATATTTTTAACTATTTTGTTTTTCATTTAATTTTTTAAGTTCGAGTTAAATTTTTATTTAAATTTAAACTGGATAATTCCGAATAAATGCTGTGATTTAAAAAACTATGAAATATTAAATTATTTTTTATTTAAATCGAAACTTTCATCTATTTTAAATGCTAAAATACACAAAAGTAGAATTCACTTGTGATTAATTTTTTCTATAGTAATGCATTAATTCTAAATATTTACATTTTTATCAAAGTGTATTTATTAACTTATATCATTAATCATTTTCATACATTTTTTTTATGCAAGCATTTTAAATGAAGTTAGGAGGAAAAATAGAAGGTAATTTGCTTTTATCAGTATATAGATAGATAGTATGAGAAACTAATGTTACTTCCTCTCGTTTATTTGTTTTTTTTTGTTTGTAGAATTGCACGTCAATTAAGGAAATAATATTTAGAAAATTATGTTAGTATTTCTTGAAGTTTATTATCTTTTAATTTGTTTGAATTTGGCAATAAATTAAAAAAATCTTTTCATATTAAAAATGTGTCGATGATAAATGTTTGAGTGGAAATCAAGAATAATGAAGAAAAAATAGGTAATATGATCGATTTTAGGGGTAAAATATATTAATGAGTTAAAACATAAAGTATGAAAAAAAATTAAAGAATAAAAGAAATACAAATAAAGAACGTAAAAAAACAAACTGGAACAGAGAAAGTATTAAATTAAGAAATCGATTATCAATTGACAGTGTTATTATACACAATTTTTCAGTTGACCACACAATCCTTTAATGTTGAACTTACTGTAAACATTACAATGATAAATGTAAATATTATTTTTTTTTCTTTAAGCATAAATTGTATTTAAATATCATTTTGAGCACAGATATGTTAATCTATAGATTATGTTATATTAGCCCTAACTCCTAATTAAGGATACATATTATAAATAAATACATTTCTAATAGTGGAAACAATTTTTAGAAAATAAGAGAAAATCTATCTCAAAATAACAAAAGGCCTCATTGAAATTTGACAAGGTCTATCATCTTAGTGTGACTTCATCTTTTTACTTTGCTTCCGGTCAATTTGACCGAATTCTGCTCGAATAGAAGGAACTCATCACAAAGTCTTCAGAAAATCTCCGACTCTGCTTCTTAGTCGGTACCTTTATACTCTAATTAATACTCCTTAGTGTGAATTTCATCTTTCAGGACTGTAATTTGCTTCTGGTCGATGTGATATTTGACCGAATTCTGGCACGGATAATAGGTGACTTGGCAAAGAGTCTTAAGAAATCCCGACTCCCCTTACTCGATCCATCCTCAATAGATTTCTACTCGGTCTAGTGTGATTTCATATATTGACTTTGCTTCTGGTTCAATTTGACCGAATTCCRGCTCAGATGATATGTCACTTGTCACAGAGTCTTAAGAAAACCCGACCCCCCTAACTCGATCCTCACTAGATTTCTTCCAGGTCTAGTGTGATTTCATCTTTCGACTTTTCTTCCGGTTCAATTTGACAGAATTCTGGCTCGGATAATAGGAGACTCGTCACAARGTCTTCAGAAATCCCGACTCTTTTTAGTCGGTCCTTACTACAATGATACTCTGTCTAGTGTGATTTCATCTTTCGACTTTGCTTCTGGTCGATTTGACCGAATTCTGGCTCGGATAATATGTGACTTGGCACAGAGTCTTAAGAAATCCCGACTCCCCTTTCTCGATCCATCCTCAATAGATTTCTACTCGGTCTAGTGTGATTTCATATATTGACTTTGCTTCTGGTTCTATTTGACCGAATTCCGGCTCAGATGATATGTGACTTGTCACAGAGTCTTAAGAAAACCCGACTCCCCTTACTCGATCCTCACTAGATTTCTACTAGGTCTAGTGTGATTTCATCTTTCGACTTTTCTTTTCGGTTCAATTTGACCGAATTTTGGCTCGGATATTTAATATGAGACTCGTCACAAAGTTTTCATAAATCCCGACTCTCCTTAGTCGGTCCTTACTACATTGATACTCTGTCTAGTGTGATTTCATCTTTCGACTTTTCTTTTCGGTTCAATTTGACCGAATTTTGGCTCGGATATTTAATATGAGACTCGTCACAAAGTCTTCATAAATCCCGACTCTCCTTAGTCGGTCCTTACTACATTGATACTCTGTCTAGTGTGATTTCATCTTTCGACTTTGCTTCTGGTCGATTTGATCGAATTCCAGCTCGGTTAGTAGGTGACTTGGCACAGAGTCTTAAGAAATCCCGACTCTCCTAACTCGATCCTCACTAGATTTCTCTTAGGTCTACTGTGATTTTGGCTCGGATAATAATCGTGACTTTCCACAATCAATCGT
>SNQN01013325.1:0-13572 GCA_008642245.1 Bassia scoparia | reverse complement strand
GATATATAGTGAATGGTGTTAGATTTTAGGATTTTGGTCCCGAATGATGAGACATTAACACGTAAGATTAATTAAGTGGTTTAAGTGGGATAATGGCTTTGAAGGGGGGTATCAAACATGAGGAGACGATGAGAGGAATCCTTTGTTGTCGTAGAGATTATAATTCCGTGATTCATTTATGGTCGATAGATAGGGATGTGGAGACGTGAGGAGAAGTTAAGATAAGATTAGGGATACAGACAAATGCATTTAGGGTATTTTTTAAGCGCATAGATATTAGTTGGTATTAGATCATGAGTAGTGGATATAAGATTGTCTCAAGTAGTGTGTAGTTAGTTGTTTTCTGTTTTTCGAGATCGTATAGATGTAATAAGAATGATTCTTTGGTTTACATGTATCATTAGGTACGTTGATTTTATATGCTGATGTTTCTAACTGTGGTAGGCATAGCTCCCTGTTTGGTCTTACTGTCAAAAGTCTTAGGAATTAAGGCGCTTGTTTGTAAGTGGCAATGTATCAGAAATATCAACTGTTGTTATTAAAAGATCTCACAGTGGTGAGAGGTGGTATACGAAAGGGTCAAGTGAAAGCTTCTCAGAGAAATTGATCACATCTTCCTTTCAAGCAAGGATATGGAGCTGTATCTTATAGTAGGCATATTTTCTTTAGTAAGTGTGGAGATATGTTAAGGATTTGGCTGTTCAACCCTACAATGTCAAATGCAAAAAACGCTATGATGAGCAATAGCAGCGTTGGTAGTGCGGTACTTGGGACAGGTGCAAGTGGTTTAGATAGGTCATGGCGCATGATTCGTTAATTTGCAGTATTTATGCAAGATCTTGAATTCATCGAATTACTGATGTGGGCAATTGAAGCATGAAGAGCGAAAACAGACCAACAAAATTGTAATAGCATCAGTAGGCTGATCTAGTTACCCAGCAGCGAATTTAACCAACACCATACAAAATAAAAGTAACCCAACTCACATAAAATGGAATAACAGCCTATAATCAGCAGCTCAATATAGCTCACAACGTTAAACCAACAATATCAACAACAACCAACCAAGATAATTAAACATAAAACGAACAATATGGAACAACAGCGTCAAATCTAACGAGATGGTACCAACAGCGCGCGCCGTGTTCCACTTATCATTCTTATAAACATCACTATAGTATATAATGTGAAAATAATTTGAATAGACAGGGGTAGTCTAACAATCTAAAATACATAGTAAGTTAGGTAACTTAATGTATCTATAGTATATGGGAACAAACAATTATTCTGATATGTAGCGTTATATCTTTTTCAATTCATTTGCTTTTAAACTTTATAAGAGTAGTGCAAATTTAGATGAAATCATCCAGGGTTGTAAAAGTGTGCTTCCTTTTTATTTGACAATAGTATTAGAATGTCGATATGATAAGGTCTAATTATACTGAAGAAATTAATAGAACAGAAGGATTAGGGTTTGATCTTTACAAATTGGGGAGCTATTATTCAACTGAAAATTATACAAATTAATAAATTTATACTCCATACTTAAAAGAGTTATAAGATAATTTCTTTTACATACAAGTGAATTAAGGATCACAACTGCAAATTGATTTAAAGTAGCCGTGGTGGGGGGATGTTTTCCAGGAGTTATTGCTGCTGATGTTCCAGAGTCCAAGATCACAAACTCTATGCTTCATAGTGCAAGATTTTCTGCCTAAGCAATCTTCGAGAGGATTCTTCCGGGACGCGGGGATGTTCTGCCATCCTATCAAGCTGGAGAATATGTTAAGGGATTCGAATAGGAGGGTTCAAATGTCAGTCAGCATAAAACTCAACTGGAGAACACCATCTCATCATTATCAGAGACTTACACCTGATTGAGCACACATTTAGAAAAAGGTCTTCTTCAGATATTACTCACTCTGCAGAAGCTTCTTATTTTATAGCAGCCTGTAACAGATTTGGTGATCATGGGAGGAGGAGGTGAGTTGTAACCCCAGCAAATTAAATGTGCAATCGGACATAATAGTTGTTACTTTGTTCAATGACGTTTAATGATTATGCCACAACAGTGTTAGACATCAATGTTAATGATGAGAATTGTTCATCTTCTGACGAAGTGGACATAGAGCAAAATAGGGATGGTTTATAAGGGAAGCATGAACAGATGTTGGCAATGGCCGCAGAAAACAATCAGGGCGGGAATGCGACAAATTAGAGAGAATATACAGACCAAGTGATAGCAGAATAAGTATGAGTGATTTATATAAGATTCATTACCTTAAAAATGTAGTATATGATTCACTTAAATCCTTATCATAGAACAATGCAGTAGTTCACAGCATAAGAAACCTATAGCTTTATAACGCTAACAGTCCATCTGACGGTATATGCATTTGCGAAGCATGAAGAATATGCTTGATGGAGTCCAGCGCGGACAGAGCAGATAAAGCATAACACTCGATTAAAGGAAGCCGATTTAAATCAGTCAACAGGTCCAGGAGTCATCTAGGATACTTTGGCATATAGGTGTAATGGTTGAATCAGTATCCATACATGCAGCATCTCCCAGAAATCCAGACGCTGAATATAAGAAGAGTTTCAAATAAACTTTTTTAATAAGAAAAAAAATGCAGATACACTACATAGATCACCGGATTAATTGTTAAGATGTTGGGGATCAAATTTTCCCGGTTTGAACTGTATGGAAACAAGTAATCTGATAATATTATTCCATTTATCATTCAGATCAACAATGACCTTGCAGGATAAGACCAATAACTACTCTAACTTATAGAAAAGAAGTACCACTATACCAACAACCGACGAATGAATTAGCAGAGTTTTTTTCCTTGTTTCTTTTCTTTGTATCAGTTTTTCATGAATGATCATTTTTACCATTTAGAGGGAGTTTTTACGACCAATCATAGAACTAAGTGTCATGCATTAAAAGTACATGCTTGAAACAGGAAAGAATAGTCAGAGCATCAACAGGGGTGAACAAAGTCTTAAGTTGGTTATATCAATACCGTACAAGGTTCCAAAGCTCTAGCTGAATCAACACTATGGAGGGCTAGCCAATAAAATATGCGACTATGTATTAAAGAATTTGAAATATGCACATTAACTGTAAGGCTGCACAATACAAAGCCAAATATGTGCTACTCCATGAGACATCACAAAGATGAATGTCTGGAACAAATGTGTGTGTCTCAAAAATCTTACAGATTTTTTCTCTTGTTGTAAGTAGTCCTGATTCTGAATCACCACCTAGCTAGGACACTCTATAGTCTATCCTAATAACCACCCACATTTTCGGCCGATTCTAGTAAGGCATGGGCGGCTAAGCGCCTAAGTATATCACATTGCTCTAACGCGTTCACAGAGCTAATACTAGTGCCTCATTAATGCACTTTCCTTCAAGCTTAATTTTTTATTCCTCGATCTCTTTACATCAACGAATTCTTGTCCACATCTTTTAAGTTATTTGCCACTGTACCCCTGTTACCATATTTTCAGCACCCTCAATTTTATTTCTCATTCTTAAAATTGCAATTTTAACTACTCCCCATTCTCAGCACCCAGTGCCAAAATCAAGCGGATCATCCCGCCTAAGTTGATTAAAGGGCTGATAACAGTTTCCCATAATCACGGGAACGTTAACATGGACGCAAATATATGTAACAATCAAATCCATATTCGGGAGAGGTATAGGGCAGTGGTCGGTGAGAAGGCTTCAATAGGCGTAGAAATCAAAACCCATCACCCAGAATTGATAAAACAAACAGTAACCACGCTTCTATCATTCTAAAACAGTCATCTTAGTCTCCCTTCTGAGTCAATTCTAACAAGTCATGCTTAGTCTCCTTAGGCCTTAGCCTCTTAATTCTGCATTTTTGCTATTTTCATAGTAATAATTATACATCTCTATAAAAGAACAGAAGTACTATATTGCTCATTTGAAGAGGCAAAGAGCTTTCCTACTTAAATTTCCTGGCCCAAATTGGTTAGCACAATTCTCTCTTGATTTTTCCAAAGTTTCCAACACAAACCTGAGAACAGAAATGATTCATAAACACACAAAATCTCAATGTTGGCTCATACACAACAATCAATAGATAAAAAACTCAACTGTCTACCCATATCTAAACCCTGACTCGATTACTGAACCTCACCCATATCAACTAACCACCGGACTAATACCAGAAGGCAAGCTACCGCACGACTTCTCACAGGCCCAATTTTCAATTGTTGCTATAATTTCACGAATTAGAGTGTTTCTAATAACCAACTTTACAATGCATCCAATATGAAATAGAAAATTAAAACATACAGAAAACAAAAAAAAAATTAGACGAATCTGACACGCAGCAGGTTAAGTACGAGCGCAGTAATACAAAATTGACATGAGAGTATTCTTTCCCTTATAATACACAAGAACAAATCAAATTTGCGTCTTTCATACAACAGGCAAACTCCCACACTTTCGACAAATAGACATATTTTACGAGAAATTCAAAATTCCATGTATGAAGTACAAGAAAGCAGGGAGTAAACTCAAATCATCCAATGTCCATAACTTCCGTTATCGGCTACGGAGAAGCTATGGTCGCCATGAAAACACAAATCGTTGATAGATAATGACAATAATTCAGGTCACAAGAAAGATGATTGCAGAAATTGCGAGGGGATAGAGATAGACAGAAAATGCATGTGACTCAGGATGTAACAGTAGACATTGCCACAAACATTAACGGAGCCACACAATGAACAGCTTCCTGAAAGCAAAAACAACAACAAAAAAGAGCTAAAGTTAGAACACATAAACGATCCCAATGAAGACCAATACAATCAAACATAAAATGGAAATCTATACCACTAACGTGAATAAAGCCGTACCAATGGCAAAGCGCCCAAATCATTATATAATTAACTAACACTATCATAACAAGCTATACAATTAGGAACCAGAGAACCTCAATAATAAACTATATATCTCTATCTTGTTTTAAGAAAATAAACTCTGCTAAATACAGAAAATTTAAGAGCCATGTTATGCAAGCTATTCATTAACACTGCTTATTCTCTAATTGAACATTATTGACACAACATGAAAAAAACCATATTGGATGAGCAACGCGAGACAAGGAAATCTTTCCAAATCACACAAAGAACCGTGAAGAAGATAAAATAAATTGTCAAAAATTAGAAAATATGGAGTTAAATTCCAACCATAGAGAAAGAGAGGATCGATAGGGAATAAGGTAAGAAGCCAAATCCCTAGTTGTCAAGCAATACAGTAATCACCTCGCTGCTCCTCTTTCCCAGCTTGATATATAGAAGCCAGGGAAGCAAGTACAAAGTCACATAATTGGTATTGCTCAGGATGTTCTAAAGTTTCACAGCCATTTGCTCTAGCATCAAATCACATCGCTAAGATAAAGCAATAGCATTCAGATTGCAACTTGGCAATAAACTTACAATGAGATGGACACAAGAAAGCCTCAATAATCACATTCATACTTGCCAACTGTCAGGCACAATCATCAAATTCATCAAGCGCTTTTTCCAAGTTTATGAACTTTCCATGTGGATTCTCTCTCCTCATGGCAGGGTTTCTCCATTGGGGGACTTAAACTTGTCAAGGATCCATGAAATCAGACAAGTGTTCGAGATGGAGGAAGTAATGAGTAGCTAAACTAACTACAGCCCAAGGTTGTATGGGGGTGCTACTGCGATAATATAATAGAATGTTACAAAAAGTGCACAATAGCACCGGACTGAAGGTGGAGTGAGGGAGGAATGAGTCTTGGATTCTGTCCTGCCTGCTTCTATCCCTTCCAAGAGCAGAAATAAGATCATCGTGTGTCCTCTTGACTCCTATCATATAAAACGCTACTGAGCATGGGGATCATCATGGTGTGATGTGCATTAGGGAAAAAAATTCATCATTACAACACACATACAACACAACTAACTCACTCCTGTTGGTTCTGCTTTGAGCAGCGTAACTGGTCACAGGATAGCACATTGATTGGTAAATGGCTGCTTGCACTTCTATCCACACTAATTGGTTGAAGTCTAGGATTATTGTGACCTAACATAATCAAATGATGATGCATGGTGGCTTGATCTTTTTTCACCTGAGTAGCCCAATAGTCCACGAGTGATATTCCACAATTATTTAAGAATGTGCACTGATGTAGGCAGGTAGTTTGTGGGCCCAAATGGGATAAAAACCGTTTCTTATGGTTCTCCCAGCTAGGAAAAAAATAAAAACAAATCTAAATTAAAATTAACACAGCTTCATTCAACAGAGGGTAAACAAGAAGTTAATGGACTTCAAAGTAAATTGAGCCGTCAAATTTCTGAACAATGCGAAAATATGGAGGAGTTACAGGTTACAAAAAGTTAGATTAGGAGGTTTAGACTTCAGCAATGTTGTACATTGAAACAGCAACAAAGTATGAAATGTGAATTTGATGAGGCTCTTCCTTGTGATTGATGAAGGAAAAGATCAATTATCACCGGGCCGCGAAGCCAAAGTCAGGCCGCGCATAAGCCATATTAAGGCACTACCAGTTGGTTTTAATTAACGGTGAGAGGAGGTGGGTGAACTAATTTGATCTGCTAAGACCCAAGTTTATCTGATTAATTAATACAAGTTCAAAAGAAAATTGCCTTTACAGGCTTATACACAGTTCAAATACAATCAAATTCTAACCACAAACCAGTTAATCACAATTACATGCACGCCACGCTAACACTCTACAAAGTGATGGCAGAAATCGACGTAAATCTAATCGACAAATTCCCTTCACATAACAATAGAGATTCAACCATTACAAAACCAAAGATCCAAACCCAAAAAAGAAGAATTTTCCATTACATAGGTTCTGGAGCATATTCCAACAGAACTGCCTTTCAGCCCAATAAAATTGATACTGCGTAATAGGGACATATAACTTGGGGTATTCAGCATAAAGAGCTGCTGCAGTGGAATCCACTACCTTCATGATGGATAGCAATTGCACATTTTTTTGAACCGAACTGTAAGGAGAAGAGATGCAGAAAAGCAAAACAAATGGTCATTGAATAGAATGATCCCATCATTTAGGCTAATTTTTCACTGCAAGAATCTCACATCTATTGCATGGACTAACAAGCCAGTATGCATGTGTTCACATTTAAGAGGTGCGGTCAACATATATAATTAACCTTTGTATAGGTCGAATCGAGAAGTGCAAGAGTTATAACCGTAAGGGAGGGGGTGGAGAAACAAGTAGTTATTGGGTCACTATTGACCACTTACCAGTATCTATGTAAGTTTTTAGCCTCTTCCCACCCAACGCTAACGCATTTCGAAATCCCCTCCTATAAAATACTGAGGGGTAAAATGCGGAGAGCGAGGGGGGGGGGGAATGATCAAAAACAGAAGGCCATATTGGGCACAGAGTTTCATTCCACATTGGTTTGGGCGGATGGTTCCCAAACGAAAGCCGGATAGGGTTAATACAACTACTAACTTTCCTACTTCCGGCAATGGATGAACACAGTTTCCGAACATATTTTGGTCATGTACCCTAGATTCTCTACCTAAGAAAGCAATTCGGACAAATTAATGTCATATTTCTATTAATTGAGTATTTATACCATAATATGGAATCATCAGCAGTAGTATTTTGGCTACCTTAGCTGCCAACAAACATTACCAATTTCAAACCATCTCTCTTACTCCTTTTTTACTGATCGTCTTTTTTGATTCAGTGTTGCTTTTCATCGATTGCAGATCTAACGTTCTTAATTTATATTTTTTTATTTTTATTTTTCTTATTTTCTTTTAGTTATTAGGCATTACATATGCAATCAGAAATTGCGCAGTATAGACCATCTTAAAAATAGTTATGAATGTGTTCTAAGGGGGGATGATTTTTTATGTATACAAATAATTTATCTTTATTGTGGATGTTAGTTATGCATCGAGATTGCAATGGTCAGATTTCTGAGTGTACTAAAGCGAGATGGATGGGTTTTATTGGTATGGTCTATTTGTTTGGGACAGCTGCTAAGGAATAAGAAAAAATAATACATAATAGAATAGTATTGCATATTATGGTCATGACTTCAAATAATTAGAATAAAGATAATATTATGTACAATTAGCTTATTATATGTAGATCTATGGGAAAGTCTGGACTCAAAAATATATTTATTATGTTGATCTATGCGGAAACTGTGTTCATATCAGCCATTGCGATGTTTAGGAGAACAATGGTTAGAAGCAATAAGTTTTGATATTAGAAAAAGATTTCTTAACCATATCAGTATGCTTGGATTATGGAAAAAATCTGGAAAAACAAATCGCATGGGATGAACTGCTGTGACTTAGCTTGATTTCTGTGATGCTGATCAGGATTGTTGTCCAGCCAAATTGGATTTACCTCAATATTTTTAGGAAGTAGCACTAATTCAAGATAACAATAGCTATAGCTGCAATGGTGGTGTAGTGTAATTTGGACTAATCTGACAAACTATGGACCTGGAGCCATGGATCAAATGATATGATACAAATGTTAACTTGGTATTTTCAAAATATGTAACTTTAAATAATGCTTGCAATAAATACTGAGATATCAAAGGTGACGTTTATACTATGGGAGTGCAAACTCTAAATTGTGAAACAAATGCATGCTGGCAGACAGTATAAGTTAGTCTTTGATATGATGTATTGTCTTGCGAGCGTTCGCAAGTGGAAAAATTAGCCCTAATGATGGGTCATTCTATTCAATGGACTTTGTTTGCTTTTGGTTCTTATAACAGTTGGCCTTTCATTGATACTGCATTGTTAATACCATTTCACCAATAGAGGTAGCTCGGTACGGCAGTATTTATGCTGGAACCATGCCGTTTACTAGATCCTTATACGAATATTCAAAGATCAGATTGTTAATATTTGGGCTGAAGGATGCTGCTGAGTTATAAGTGAATCGAAGCTCAGACACTTAATGTAAAGTGGACAATACTACATGTTTATTTTATTGGGTTTTGGATACTTGTGGTTTTGGTATATACTGCGATTGATAGCTTAACTAATTTAAATCAAATTACATTAGAAAAAAAAGTGAAAAGTATGTATAATTATGTTGGAGAGATTTGTGGATAGTTTTGATCAGGGGATCTCGCATTGATCCTTTCATGACCAGCAGACTGGACTTTTAGAGTGTATAAGTCGGGGCGTGGATACGATGCAATACGTATGATAATGTTTGATCGGGTTAAGAGATATTTGTCGATGTATTGACACCTGGTATAAGCTGATAAAGACGATTAGATTTTAATTTTGCTAACATCTGGTTATTTAGAGTAATGATATCTGTAAAGATTGGGGTTATGATAGACTGTACGATTTAGTAATTGTACTCCCACGCCGTATAAACTCACTTTATAATATATTGGTAGTGCTTCAAAGATATAGGACTTGTAATGGGTGTTGACAATGAATATGGTTGAATGGGTGGGTTTGATAATATGATATCTGCTTCAGTACATAATCAAGAGAGAGTAACAGTCTTCTATCGATATACTCTGGATTTTGGAGTTTGTGAGACTGAATCAATGGGAGCAGGTGTAGAATGGGGTGTAGATTCAATTAATCTTACTGAGGCGAATTTATCATGGAACCTTATTGTAAATATTAGTAAAATCAATTCGTCTCGATTATAATTCAGGCAAATTGTTTCAGGAATTATTTTAATAGAAACGGGGAAGGGATTTGAAATCAATAAAAGTTGAAAGAATTGAACCCTAAAAAAATGACTCAAGTATACATTTAGAGGGTCATTACACTTTCTTCGAGCTTTACATACTGTCACCAATGACGTGTGTTTTTTATTTTCATTTCGATTGTGAAATATTTTTTTTAATTTGATGGGGTGGCCCAAGAAAAGGTTTTTGAACTATCCATTATGGGCCCCCAAACTACGTATTATGGGCGTTCTTAAATAATATGGAAGGGTAGATATATACTTGTGCGAGTTTATGTGGGTTCAGGGTGACAAAAGAAGATTTGTTTAACTGACGATGGCGAATCCAGATTCACTTTCGATCTATTCGAGGTCACAATTGATCTAGACTTCACACATGTGTGGATAGAGTGAAAAGCAGATACATCTGTGCTATCTGTGCGTTCGCAACGCATGAAAAGGTGGTAGTTGTTGTTGTGTGTATTGTAGTGATTTTTTTTCCTATGGATAGTGAGATGTCATAGCGTTTTATATGTGGGAACAAGGATTTTGTCTTTGAGGGGTAGAAGGAGAGGAAGATCCAGATCGAGTCTGGTGTTTAGGATTCAGGTGGTGCTATTGTGATGTTTAATTCTTAGGTATTATGATATTGTAGCATATACAACCTTGGTGCTTGGTAGTTGTTTAGTATATTATTCTCTTCGAACATTTGATTTATGATTCTTGACAGGTTTAGAGTGAAATGAGAAGAAACATGTGAATCACATGAGGAGAGATTCATGGTAGTTAGTAGACTTGGATTGAGTGCTTGAATCGATGCTGTTGAAGTTGGGCAAGTATGAAATTGATGATGAGGCCTTTCTTGTGTTATTTAGTTTTTGCAAGTTATTGTGCTTTGCTTACTTAGGATGTTGAAGAAGATGGCTGGGAAATTTAGAACATTCCTGAGGCATAATTGGTTTGGTTTGCTGCTGGCTGTTTATTATTAAGCTGGAGGGGACAGGGAGTGGTATTGCCTGAAACAGGGATTTGGGTTCCTTTTTTCCTCCCGCTTCTTTTCCTCCTATGGTGAATTTGGAACCCTTTTTTCTAATTTGCATTTTTTTTATTTCTTCAGCGTTTCTTTGTTGTTTTGGAAAGGATTCTTGTTCGGTTGTTCAATATGGTTTTTTTTATGTTGTGTATATTGGTTCAATTAGAGAATAAGGTGGTTATGATGGCTGATATGGTCTTAATTTTTGTTTAGCATGTTTTTTTAAAAATTAAGAGACTTATTAAGTTTTTTGAGGACTCTGGTTTCTAATGTTTAGCTTGTTATGAAGTTAGTTTAATTATTAATTGTTTGGGGGTTTGCCAATTGTTACGCTTTATTCAGTAAAGTGGTTAGGATCTTCATTATTGAGGTTTGTTGATTGTGTATTGGGGGTTTCATTGGAGCTTTAAGTTTAGCTCCTTTTTTTTGTTGTTTTTTTGCTTTCAGGAAGTGTTCATTGTTGGGCTTCCCGTTCAATTGTTTTGTGGCAATGTCTACTGTCTACATTTTGAGGTCAATTGTCTTTTATTTCTTTATTTATTATTCCGCCAATTTCTGCAATCATCTTTTTCTGAACTGAATTATTGTCTTTCTTCAACTATTTGTGTTTTCATGGCGCACACTAGCTTCCGTAGCCGTTAACCGGGAAGATATGGACATTGGATGATTTTGAAGTTTATCCTGCTTTTTGTACTTCATACATGGAATTTGAATTTGTGAGTAATATATGTTATTTGGTCGAAGTGTGGGAGTTTGCTTGTATGAAAGACGCAATCTTGAATTTGTCTTTTAGTATTAAGGGAAAGAAATTCATGTCAATTTTGTATTACTGGGTACTTAATCATTGCTGTTGTCAGTTATCTTAATCTTTTTTTTTGTTTTCTGTATGTTTTAATTTCTATTTATATTGTGGATGCATTGTAAAGTTGGTTATTAGAAACATAATTCGTGGAATTATAGCACAATTTGAAAATTGGGCCTGTGAGAAGTGTTGGCAGTAGCTTGCCTCTGGTGATCAGTCCGGTTGGTAGTTGATATGGGTGGTGTTCGAGTAATCGAGTCGGGTTTAGATATGGGTGAGACAGTTGAGTTTTTATCTATTGATTGTTGGTGTGAGCTACATTGAGGGATTTTGGTGGTGTTGTATGAATCATTTTGGTTCTCAGGTTTGTGTTGGAAACTTGGAGTCAATAGAGAATTGTGCTAACCAACGTTTTGGGCGAGGGTTTAGTAGGAAAAGCTCTTTGCCTCTTTCAGAATGAGGTAATATATACTTCTGTTCTTTTATAGATGGATTATAATTATTACTATGAATAATAGCAAAAATGCAGAATTGAAGAGGCTAAGGCCTAAGGGAGACCTAAGATGACTTGTTTAGAATGATAAGAAGGGAGACCTAAGATGACTTGTTTAGAATGATAAGAAGGGGTACTGTTTGTTTTTATAATTCTGGGTTGATGGGTTTTGATTTCTAGCATATTTGAAGGTTTTTAAGCGAGACTTTGTATTTTTCCTGAATATGGGATTGATTGTAATATTTGCGTGCCATGTTAATCGTTGCCCGTGATTATGGGAAACTGTTATCAGCCCTTGTAATCAACTTAGGCGGGATGATCCGCTGATTTTGGGGTGCTGAAGAATGGGGAGTAGTAAAATTGACAATTTAAGAACTTGAGAAATAAAATTTGAGGGTGCTGAAAAATGGGTAACAGGGGTCAGGGGGGCAAATAACTTAAAAGATGTTGGACAAGAATTCGTTGATGTAAAGAGATGCGAGGAATAAAAAATGAAGCTTGAAGGGAAAGGTGCATTAGATGAGGCACTAGATTATGCTCTGTGAACGAGTAGAGCAATGTATACTAGCTTTAGGGCCTTAGCAGCCATGCTTATAGAAGGGAGGGCAGAAAATGTGGAGGTGGGTTCATGTAGGATAGACTATAGAGTGTCCTAGCGTGGTGGTGTTCAGGAATCAGGACTATACAACAAGGGAAAAAATACTGTAAGATTTTTGAGCACACACATTGTTCCAGGACATTCATTTTGTGTGTCTCATGGAGTTAGCACATATTTGAGGCTTTGGGATTGTTGGGCCTTACAGTTAAGTGCATATTTCAAATTCTTTTTATACATAGTCGCATTGTTGTATTGTGCTAGGCGACCAACCTTGACGTTATGATAGGTTGGTTCAGCTAGAGACTTTGGGAACCTTGTACTGTTGTATATACAACTTAAACTTGTGTTTAAGTCTCAATGGATGTGATGCTCTGACTATTCTTTCCTGTTCAAGCATGTACTTTTTATGCATGACACTTAGTCTCTATTTGATTGGTCGTAAAACTTTTAAATTGTAAAATGATCATTCATGGAAAATGATTTACAAGAAAAGAAACAAGGGAAAAAATACTGTAAGATTCATTGTGGGTTGTGGTTAGTAGTGGTACTTCTTTTGATATAAGTTAGAGTAGTTTATTGGTCTTTATCCTTTCAAGGTCATGTGATCTGGTAATGATAAATGGGATTAATATTATCAGGATTATTTTTCCATAAGTTCAAGACCGGGAAAATTTGACCCAACATCTGTTAACAATTAATCTGGATGTSTATGAGTGTATCTTCATTTTTTTTCTTATTAAAAAAGTTTATTTGAAACTTTCTTATATTCAGCGTCTGGAGTTTCTGGGAGATGRTGTGTTGGATTACCTGATCACCATACACCTATATGCAAAGTATCCTGAGATGACTCCTGGCCTGTTGACTGATTTAAGATCGGCTTCTGTTAATAACGAGTGTTATGCT
>SNQN01013321.1:0-13585 GCA_008642245.1 Bassia scoparia | reverse complement strand
CACACCGGTAAGCCAATTCGTGTTGACTTCGCAACGGACAAGGTATCAAAAGGCCGCTATGCTCGAGTGGCTGTTGAACTAGATCTCACCTCCCCTCTTGTTCACCGTGTTTGGGTAGGTGGTATGTGGCAAGACATTGTTTATGAGAACATCCACCCACTGTGTTTTGGTTGTGGACGCATTGGACATGTCAAGCAACACTGTTCCTTCTCCACCTCTTCCTGTTCACTATCAGCGGTGAAAAATAATGTTATCCTTCAACCCAACAAGGTTCCTCTTCCCAATGCCAATCCACCGCCAGAAATAGCTGCCCAACACTTACCTGCTTCAGCCCTAACAATCCTGCACCAATAGCATGTTCTGAGCCTTTCTCTAATGGGCCTCAAGTGGACCCATCCACCTCTACCAAAGCCCAAGCTACAACTTCTGATCCAGCTGAGGAATTCGGACCCTGGATGCTTGTGACTAATTCAAGAAAGAAGAAAACAAATGGCAAAAACAATCCAAAAGCCCAGGCCCAAAAACCTTTAGGACAACACATTTCGAAAGTTCAAACCGCGACCAAACAGTTTCCACCCATGCAATCATTAAGTTTGACAAATAAACCTAAACCTGCTTTAACTCCTAATACTGACACCTCTCAATTAATTACTACCCAACCCTTGTCAAATCAACCCCGAGGTGTCTTAACATCTTCTACTATTACCTCACCCTCTTTACAGCTGCCCACTTCCTCTGTTTCATCCAATCAAACCTCTCCTCTTGTTTTACCTTTTCCTCTTCCTTCATCTTCTTTACCTCCGCTGCTTCCCACTCCAACTGGCAACACTCTTCTCACCACCGTTTGTCTTCAGCCTCCACCTACAGCACACAATGACATCCCAACAACTAGCTTTAACTCCGTCGCCGTCACAGCCACTACCCCGTCCAAGGCCATTAGCGCCACCATGGATACATCAACAAACTCCATTCCGGCCACCATTACTACCCCAAAATCAGCCAAGTRCATTTTACCCACAGTTCCAACCAACGGACTCAACCACAACACCACCATCAGTGCCGCAACTCCTGTACCAGCTACAACAACACCTACAACACCCAATTCCACTACCCCCCCCCCAACCAGAAGCCCAGCACCCCATGCATTCCACCCCTACRAATCCACTCAACCACATCCATACTTATATCCACCGGGACTCCCTCAACCACCACCTCCACCGCCAGGGTTTCCACTACAAAACACAATCCAGACAGAACCAAGCCTGCCGCCACCATTTTACCAACAAAACACCCCACCTTACTTTGTTCCTCAGCCCATTCAACRACCCCAGCCTCAACACTCCCTACCGCTCCCACCACTCCCTTACCCTCATCTCTCCAACCCACTACACCAACTCCTCCCCACTATTCCGATGAATCCTCCTCTATGGAACTCGACACTCAACCCACAAGCTATTCCCTTTTGCCCCATCTACAACCCCATGGAATACCCACATCATCAACCATCCTTGACACAACTTCAACCATTCCCTTTCCGCACTTCCCACTCACCATCTCACCTACTTCCACAAACATTCCCATTCCAGCCACCACCAAAAGACCTAGAAATCATTCCACTATTGTCCGAAACACGAGACTTCGTGATGAGCGACTGGGAGCACCATATCAAGGCTTTCATAGTCAACGAAGGGGTGGTCGGCCTTCAACTGAGGGTCAGCTTCTTCTCCCAGCCTCAACAGCCCTTGGAGATCACCACTCAGTTATTTCCACTGCAAATACAGGACCTTTGGGGACTAGGGAGGGGTCAGGAATTTCCAGAGTGGGAAGCATTACTACCACCGAAGATCTATTGGATACCAAAGATCCAGTCCCGCAGACCAGAGGAATTGAAGAATCCTCTGTTCAAGAACTTACCCAATCTTGTTATGAAGATTATCATCTGGAATGTCAGGGGGGCAGCTACGGACACTTTCATCCCTCATGCTCAAACCATTCTTGCTTCGCACCACCCAGCGATCTTTATTCTTCTTGAAACCAAGGCCTCTACTGAACGTGCTGATTATGTCTGTCGTCGTCTTAAGTTTCACCACCACCGTTCCATTGCTTTTGAGGGTGCTCGTGGTGGTATCTGGCTATTTTGGAAAGACCCAGTGGACCTTTTAGAATACACGGAGGGGGAGTTCCGTTACTTCCATGCTCTGTTTAAGTTCTCCCCTCATCAGAAAGAGGTTCTTTTAACAGGTATGCATGCTCCTAGTTCCACTACTATTCGACACTCCATGTGGCGATTTCTTTCTTCTAACTTGCCTCCTGCTTCAACTCCCTGGTTGTTGGTAGGTGATATGAATGAGATTACCTCTCCATCGGAGAAGATGGGTGGTCGTGCTTTTCGGAGTGGGCAATCCTCTGAATATTCTTCTTTTATGGACCGTGCTGGTTTCATGGACCTTGGTTTCCAGGGAAACCCTTTTACTTGGACCAATTCTGAAACAGGGCTGAATATCATCAAACAGCGTCTGGACAAGGCGGTTGCGAACAGTACTTGGCTTGAGCAGTACTCAAATACTCAGGTATCTCATTTAACTAGGGTTAAATCGAATCATTGCCCTCTTTTGATTTCCATTGATGAAGATACCAGTAGAAAACACTATCCCCTCCGATGTAAGGATGCTTGGCTTTTGCATCCTGACTTTCATGATTTTTTTATTTCAAATTGGATTCCAAATGTTGAGGGTTTTTTGGAGGGACAATCAAATTTTCTTACTACTATTGGCCATTGGAACCATAACATTTTTGGAAACCTAAATAGAGACAAAAAAATCATTTTACGTCGGCTTGAAGGTATCCAACTTTCCCTTTCTAGGCATTATTCCTCCTTCCTGTCTGATTTAGAACAAACCCTTTTTGGTGATCTGGATAAAATCTATTCGATCCAACGTGTAATTTGGGCACAAAAAGCTGGGTATGATTGGCGGAAGTTTGCGGACTACAATACTAAATACTTTCATACTGTGGCAAAGATTAAAAAAACCAGGGGTAAAGTTTTGACTCTTCAAAATGATGGTGGGGTTTGGGAAACTGATCCTACAGTTTTAAAAGATTTGGCTGTGTTGTACTTTAAGAACTTTTACTGCACAAAACACCTCTCAACCCCTAAGGCTTTGGCTTTTTCTGCTGCCACACATATTTCTAATCAGGAAAATGCTTTTCTAACTACCCCTGTTTCCTTATTGGAAGTTAAGAATGCTCTTTTTGGAATGGCTCCTACTAAATGCCCTGGGCCAGATGGGATTCAACCAATATTTTACCAACATTTTTGGGACCAGCTCCACCCTTTCCTKCACTCTTTTATTCAGAATTGTTTTTCTWCTTCCACTTTTCCTACAGYAATCAAKTCCACTTACCTAACCCTAATCCRCAAGAAAGATGTTCCAGATACAATATCTGACTTTCGGCCAATTGCTCTTTGCAACACCATTTATAAACTGTTGACAAAAACAATAGTGAACAGATTAAAACCATTGCTTGACTCTATCATTAGCCCCCTTCAATCGAGTTTTATTAGCAATAGATCAATTAATGATAACATTATTATCCTAAAGGAAGTTGCTCATACCTTTCACAAAGCAAGGAAAGGGCAGAATATTATGGCCCTAAAATTGGACCTTACTAAGGCTTTTGATAGTATTGAATGGAGTTTTATTTATGAGACACTGTTAGGTTATAATCTCCCTCTGCCTTTTTGTAATCTCATCATGCAATGCATTTCCTCCTCTTCCATTTCTTGTCTTTGGAATGGGGAAATAACACAGTCTTTTAATAATACTAGGGGAATCAGGCAGGGTGATCCACTTTCTCCTTACATTTTCATTCTGTGTATGGAAAGATTAAATCTTTTAATTGAACATTCAATTTCTGCCAAGAATTGGAAACCCTTCAAGATCACAAAAGATATTCCTCTTTCACTCTTGTTTTATGCTGATGATGTTTTTCTGTTTAGTCATGCCTCTGCTGCTAATTTGGAAGAAATGCTCAAAGTTCTCTCTGACTTTGGAAGCTTATTTGGTCTTCATGTTAGTGTCCAAAAGTCTTCAGTTATTTTTCCAACCAAAATGTCTTTTCAGGTTAGACAACATATTATGTCTTCCAGCCCCATTCCTTCTACTACAACCTTTGGGAAGTACCTAGGAGTTTCCATCAAGCCCCATAGGCTTCGCATTGTTGATTACTTTGACCTACTCAAAAAGACTACTGATAGGATTAGGGGATGGCAATCTAAGCTGCTGAATCTTTCTGGCAGAACWACTCTCATCAAGTCTGTCCTCAACTCRTATCCTGTCTWTGTAATGCAAACAACACTCRTGCCTTCTACCCTGCTCACCACCWTGGAAAAGCATTGTAAGAAATTCCTTTGGAATAAGGTCAACTCTTCCCATTACATACCCAGAACCCCTTGGCATACCCMCACCCAACCCCTTTCATGTGGTGGATTGGGGTTTAGGCAACTTTACACCTGGAACAAATGCTTTATGGCTAAGTTGGGATGGCAATACCTCACCTAACCACACAAACTTTGGGTTAGAATACTTAAAAGTAAATATGATCATCTTGATGACTTCTTCCAGGTACATAGAAAGCAATCACTAGTAGAAAAAAGCTCAAAAACTGGGGTTATTTAGGGGTCAAAAGCTGGGGTTTTTAATCCCAGCTTTTGAGCTTGCAACTTTTGACAAAAGCTGGGGTTAAAATAACCCCAGCTTTTGACTTCACAAAAGCTGGGGTTTTTAGCTAAAAACCCCAGCTTTTGTGAAGTCAAAAGTTGGGGTTTTAGCTAAAAACCCCAGCTTTTGGCTGGTATATATATAAAAAAATTTAGCCCATGTTTTGTCTCTCATTGTATAATGAGAGACAAAACATGGCTATTTTTTTTTTTTATTTTCACATATACATATAAATATCAATTTCCATTAAAATTTGGTATAAAATAAAATAAATGAGTATAAAATACACTCATTAAAAAACTTGTATATATATATTGATGAGGTAATGATTAGAGTACATTAAAATTATATAAGAAATTTAATAATTAAAATATATAAATAAATCCATGGAGAAAATGATCTCAAATCATCATCTTTGCCATCTTTAAATCATATTCATCTTGCTATCCTGAGAAAAAAAATTAGAGTAAAAAACCTACATTAGAACAAATGTCAAATTACAGTAAAAAATTAGATAAAAAAGAGAAGAAGAAAAAACAAAGTAAATTAAAACCCATATCAGAAAATGCAACAACAAATAAAAAAATGGGTTATTTACTGAGATGAGTATATGACTACTGATGGGAAAATGGGAGCAGCAGGGTGGTTCAGCAGGAGCTTAATCTCGAATGATAAGATTTATCTTGGAAACAATACCTCATGCATCATAACACGGAAGAGTGGAGATTGAAAGCACTTGTGACAAAATGACATACCTCAGTTTTGGTGTTATATAACATTACTAAAACAACAATTTCTTAGTGAGAACATGAAGGGTCATTTTCTATTTTGCTGTACAACAATGGTATTAAGTTGGTTGATTCTATTACGATTTGAAAGGTACTCAAGTATGGATGCAAGTAGTAATGAAGATAACCATACAGAAGCGAGGAATGTTTACACCTGCAGTACCAACCAATTAAAGAACATGAGATGCTAATTGGTGACCACACTTACATTAAAAAAGCTATACATATCTCGCATACAAAGATCAAGAGAGAGTCAGCAATATAACATACAGAATAATAGAGAAGAAACTAGAATATAAAGCTATACATATGCTTGACATACTTTTATTGCAGAAGAAACTTGCAACTAAAGAGCAGAGGGCAAAGGAGCTGGAATATTCCAGAAAAATGCTAGAATTAGCCATGAGTTGGTAAGTTGGTATACTACAGAATGAACATTGAACAACCACTTGTTTTATAGTTCTTGAATCAATACTCGCAATCAATGAAACTATAGAAAACTTATCTTGATTTCATTTTGACAATACAATCGATTTCGGAAACAAACACATTCAAAGTGATTGCACAGTTAAGAAAATGTGATACTTCAATTCAACACAATCCGAGCAAATAGTGTGACCATCATAAAAACTAACTAGCTGGATTAACAAACTACTATTTCCGAGCTCCAATTGTATTTCCACAGTATTATAAAGCTCACTACCCGAATAATTTCCTCAGTATCTTAAGTCTAAACAAACTATAACTACAAATCAAACCAAAATTATAGCTAGATCAAATGTGAGTCTTAAATGATCATTAATACACGATTTCATGAACAGAATTCATTAAAAAGAGCAAATGAGTAAATTAACCGCTATTTATTGTTGAGAAAAATTGAGCTAGAAACATACATTGTCGAATCCAGCAATATTTTTGTTCCCGCAAAAAATTCTGCCAGTGATTCTGCAAACCCAAAAAGGAAAACTCCAATTTCATCAATCAATACCCCAATTTCATCAATCAAAAGGAAGCCAAAGCACTGTTCAATTTTCACAAAAGAAAAGCACACAAAAAGGCCCAATCCTTCAAACATGCAGCACAACAATCAAATAGCGATTATAATACTTGGTATTGCTGAATTCAAACATTAATTCAATAGAATTAAACATTCAAACAACATTTCTTTAAGAAATATTCACAATTCTTTAGGAAATTACTGCAACAAGTAATTATAATAAGAGTTCTATCATTCAAGCATAAAGTTCTGAATTTCACAGTTCACACAATATAATCAAAAAATCGAAAAACCCCCAAGGTCTGAAAATAAAAATCCACCAAGAAAAACCTAAAAATTGACAACCCCCCCCCCCCCCCCAAAAAAAAAAATTCGAAGGAAAAAAACCAGAAAACCCTAGAAAATTGATGGTGAAAATCAGAAAATTATAAAAAAAAAAACATAGAAATTTTGAAGGAAAAAAAACATAAGTAAATCGATTTCCCCAAATCAAAATAAGGATTCAAAAAATGTAAACGAAAATATAACCATTCTTTCATAAAAATAAAAAAAAATAAAAAAACTTACCAAAACTTCAAATAGATCTGAAAGAACAGAGGCGGCAGCGACGGCCGACGGCGGCGAAAATGAATGACCAAAAACCAGCGACGACGGCGAAAATGAATGACCAAAAATCAGCGACGGCGGCGAAAATCCTAAAACAAAAACGAAAATAAAGAAGAAAAAGAAGAGAGGGAATGGTGAAAGAGTAGAGAAAGAAGAGAGAGAAGTGATGAGAGGCGTGAGCCGTGAAGTGATGAGGGATTAGGGTTAGGCGTCTTGGTCTTGGGCTCTGACAAGGAGGGTTAGGATTTATGAGTGAGTGAGTGAGTGAGTATATTTCGTTGGTTTATTTTTTTTAATATAGTCAAAAGCTGGGGTTTTCTCGGAAAACCCCAGCTTTTGTGATTTTTCTAATTTTTTAAGACTCTGAGATGGGTTAAAAGCTGGGGTTATTTAAAAAACCCCAGCTTTTGTGCTCCATCTTTTGTCTATTTTTCTACTAGTGAATCTGATTCCTCTCTTTGGGCTGACATCTTAGCTGGTAGACAGATTCTTCAGTCTGGTCTAAAACGGTTGATTGGCAATGGGGAGGACACCCTTTTGTGGTACCATCATTGGGTTGGGGACTCACCACTTTGTCATTAGCTAAGTAGAGAGGTTCCCAGCCACATTACTCATTGGACAGTCTCCTCCCTGATATCAGATGGTGAATGGGTCCTTGATCCAATCAAACATCTCTTTCCACCACCTCTTCTTCTAGAAATACAAAACATTCCTCTATCTCTCTCCAATTTTGTCCCTGATAGTTACTACTGGACTCTCTCAAATAATGGTAACTTAACAATCAAAACTGCTTATTTCCAAAACAACTTACCCTCCATCTCCCCTCCTTCTATGTTAATCCCTTGGAAAAAGCTATGGCATATGAAGGCCCCTCACAAGTACAAGATGCTTTTGTGGAACTGCTTCAGGAAAATCCTCCCAGTTGCTTCTAACCTACAATTGAAAATACCAAACTTTAATCCAACTTGCTCCCGCTGCAACCTCTATGCTGAAACWCACCTACATCTATTCCGTGACTGCCCAGTTACTGGGGTATTATGGAATATGATTTTTGAGTCCACTCCTATCCCTAATACTTTTTCTTTTTCTTCCTTCTGGAATTTGGACTGGGGTGATTGGCTCCTCTATAATTTCTCTTACTCTCCTACTTGGAAGCTGTTCTTCAGTGTTATTATATGGCACCTTTGGAGAGCCAGGAACATGAGTGTTTTTGATCTCAAAATGGAGTTTGCTAATACAATTTTCCATCGATTATTAAATGATTTTCATATTTGCTTCAAAATGTTTCAGGGAACTGAGTCAGCCTCTCCAACTACTGACACACCTATCACTTGGAAGCCACCTGCAGAGGGTTATGTTAAGTTAAATGTTGATGCCTCTTGGGTGGGTGGTGGTGCTGCTGGTGGCAGGTGGTGTCATCCGCAGAGCTGATGGTTCCTGGTCGTGGGGTTCTCACACAAGTTTCATGCGGTTACTTCCTTGGCTGCTGAGATCCTCACTATCAGACGAGGTTTACTACTAGCTCAACAGTATTCCTTCACCAATATTGAACTGGAAACTGATGCCGAACAAGCAATCTCTGGCATTGACAGCGCTAGGGAGGACAGACACAGCCAGCTTGGTCCAGTCATTCATGACATCCTTCTCCTTCTCAATCGTGAATGGACAGTGGAGCTCACCCATACAAAGCGTGCTGGCAACAAGGTGGCTCACCATCTAGCTAACATTGGTGCAAAAATGCAGGAGTCCTTCAAGCTGCACTACACTCCACCTCCCAGGCTCCCAGCTGCCTTGTCTTTTATGAACCTGAAAAGGTCCCTGTTCCTATGGAGGAATAATTCACTTCGACAACTACTTAAATGCAGATGATGATTTTTATGAGAACAGTTCAATGATTGCCTTTGATAATCCACTACTATGTAACTCTACCTTTTGGATACTTAGTGCCCTTGGGCACTAACTGTTGGGCACCCTTTGGCCCCTTTTGGAACATGCTCCTCCTGCCATTCCAGACCGTTTTTGCTCCTGTATAGTGCTGGAGTTAGTTTATTGGTGTTCCATTGCCTGCACCATGGCTTTGCTTTTCAGTGCAAGGATATAAAAAATAATCTCCGTTTTGTGTTAAAAAAAAGTTCATTATATTATAGCTACCTAGCTAGCACCTTTGTATTTCTTTGTAATATTATATGCAAACTAACCATTAGATACGCTTCCTCTTATGTAGTTGTAAACACTAATTAATTTTTTTTTATTACTTTTCTAGGATCATTTTGTGATACCCAGTGGAGAATTATTCAACAACGCAATATTACATCGCATGTCCAAATACTGGAAGAATTATAGATTTTTCTTGAGAGTAGTTACTTTAATCCTAAACGAACAAGGACGAGAATTATGAGAATCGACTTGATGTTTTCAGTACACAAAATTGGAAAATTTTGGTTGACTAATTGGTTTTCATCAACTTTTTAAGTATGTACCTTAAAGGTAAATTATTTAGATTAGAGAGCGTTTTGAAAGGTTTCCCCTCCCCTCAGATCCTCGCTCACCCTAATGTAGGCATCATTTATGCACACTTATGGGAATTAAACTTTATTATTGGAATTTTAACCGTTTGATTCTTTTTTTTTAATATATAGAAATTATCAAAACTTGGAAAAGAATGTCCGAGCATCACATGCGCATATTCACTTCAGTGGCACTATGAGCTTTGCTAATCGAAGAGCTGATCTTGTATTTTTTCCCCTAACTTTCATTGTTTTGTCTTAAAATCATGTTTTTCAACTTGTTATGATTCATTTCTCGCAATTTTTTAGGAGAAGGAAAAAGGAAAGTTCAGTGAGCTAGATTTCTATAAAACAGTTTACACAAGAAAGGATGGAAGTTTCAAAGAGGCACATTGTCTCGTCAATCATGGTTATACATTGCAATAAATATACTTTATGCAGTCCATCATTTTCATACTATGATTAATCCATATTTCTAAATTTTTATAGGAAGATGCAACTCGTAAGTCGTAGAACACATTACTAGTTCTTCTTCTTCCAAGTCGAGGGTTGAGATTGAGAATAAGGTCTTTAATGAGCTTATGTACAAAGGCGATGTACCTAAACGTCCTTTGAATTATGTTTTGGCGTGAAGCAAAAGTGACATATTTGGTGCAAGGCTTGATAAGGGAAAAATCTTCTAGCCATATGACCCATAAGGTGTTGAAGTGGAAACTTAAAAGCAGAATTATCAGAGGTAAAGAAGCAAAATCAAGCCTTAGAGAACAAATTCGATGAAACAACTCAAACATTCAAGATCATTGCTTCTCAATTTGCTCACGTTTGAAGGAAGTGCGGAATGGAAATGCTTTGGCACAACTTTTAGATGCTGCGGAGTCGGCAATACACTTGTCGATACTCAGGTTTTTACGACACAACTAAACTTTCCTGCAACTCTCTTACATTTTGTCTTGGTTGTGTGATATACTTAAGAATTAAATAGTAGATGCATGATTTAGGATTTGGAAGGCTGTGGTGAAAATGCACTTCTCTTTAGTAATAAGATTACTCTGATCTCTTCTCCCTACTATCACAAATCAAAATACCCCATGTCCATGTAGTTTTAGCTAAATTTAAGAATAGTAAATGACTTGTTCGATATTTGTTTGTGTTTTGACATATTTTATTGTTCTTTAATTTGTAGATTCCAAAGTTTCAAGTGGCGTGTAAAGATAGACACTTCTCCATTTACATGATGAAGGATGTAATTTACAAGTTTAATCAACAATTGATGATATTGATTAGAGGGTCATTAAAAATTATTAGTTAGTGTTTGCAATATTATTTATTTTGTAGAACAAGGAATTAGTCTATCAAATCATTTTGAGATGAAAGACCTTGGGATGCCTCTTTTGTGTTAGGAATATAGATTCATCAAAACTGCCATTTAGCACTCTAGGCCTATCACAAAAAGGTTATATCGAAACATTTTTGAAAAGTTAACATGCAAATTGTAAACCAAGTGATACATATATACCCCTGTAGCTAAGGAGACAATCCAGTCTCACTTAATGAACAAAGAATGATTTTGAGGTTACAAAAATGAAGATAATCCCTTATGCACCGCATCGGGAGTTTGATGTATGCTCAAGTTTGTTATCCATCCAGATATTGCATACATCGTTGGATGTTAGGAAGATATAACTAAGAATCCAAGACTTGATCACTGGAAATCAGTCATAAAGAGTTATGCGGTATTTGCAGAGAATAAAGGATTACATGCTCACTTATAAAAAGTTGGATCAAATTAAGATTATTGGGTACGCTATAGACTCCGACTTTGCTTGAAATCAAGTTTAAGGCTATAAAGGAAAGAAGAGATGGTAAGCATGTTGTCATCAGAGCATAATAGTACAAACTCCATTATTGCGGATCCGTCTTACTAAGTAATTCATGAGCACACTGCTTTGTATGGGCAACATGCCACATAAAGATTTACAGATTAGTGTGAGTTTGTCATTTTCATTCTCATATGACATAAAAAAATATATTGGATATTTGGTTTTTAAGTATTTTCCGCAGAGAAAGTATTCAGTTCAGTTTACTCTCTTCTATTAGATCATATTGTTGATCTTACTAAAGTTTACACTAGACCAGTTGGAAATAGCATACGTGGATCACATTTGTAGTTAATATCCATGCTACACACCCATGCTTGAATCATGTCGTTAATATGTTGACTTTGTGACCATTGATGGGTCTGTTACGAAAATGTACCATAGATCTCTTTGATCCTATGTTGATGTAACTAATGGACCGAATTGTTTAAAGACGTTCAGTTTTTATAGCAATTTGAGCTCATAAGATTATAAAGTATAATGCAATTGTCAAGTATCAAACACATTCAGAACAAGAAAATTGCTTCGGCCGACCACGCTACCGACCGATTTTCGGCGTAGAACAGGGTTACCGAACGAAAATCGGTCGGTAAGCGGTTGCCGAAATCATAATCGTCGTAATCCAAAAATTACCGACCGATTATCGCGATAGTTATACTACGACGATTACATCCGACCATTTTTTGGATGGGACATATACCGACCGAATAGCGTCGGTACGTTCACTCCATATTATTTTTTTAATTTAAAATTGCCCCTTACCGACTGATTTTTCGGTCGGTATTCACTGCAAATTATTTTTGGGAAACATATTTACCGACCGAATTTTCGGTCGGTAATCTTTTATCTATTATATTATGGTATTACCGACCGAATGATCGGTCGATATATATTTGTGAAATAAAAAAAAGGGCAGAAACCAGCTATTCAAAAGCTGGTTTCTATTTCACAACAACCAAAAAGTAAAGTTTTTTGTGGTACCATAAACAAGTACAATTTTACAAAATACAATACAACCCAGTCAATTTTACAAAATACAATGCAAATACAATTTTACAAAATATAAAATTATGCTGTTTAATCTGATGTTGCACCCCTGACTTTCTAATTGCGACCCACATTGTTATTTGCTACACCTGAGCCATCTTCGCTCAACACCAAAATCTGGCAAATTTACATGTCATAATAGTTAAAAATTAATTTCCTTTTATTAGGATCAGACAGATTCTAATTAAGTTATCACGTGTACTCAGATGCAACATTGAAATTAAGGAGGAACAATTTTTTATAATGTAGGATAATACCTCTGCCATCTCTATAGCAGACACTCCAAGAGCKCAGACATCCACCTAATTAAGCCAAAAAAGAAAGTTTGTCACTTTCACTTACCAAAGTTGCAATTCATAGTAATTTAAAAAGTAATACTATATCACTTGTACTTCTAATTACCTGCCTCAAGGCTATTCTGTTTCACCTTATCAAATGCAAAAGATCATAACGTAAAATCTGGCTAAAGTTGCAATAGCAGTATAGCACGTTATATCAGAAACAGGGGCAATTAAGGTGTACAATTAATAACAATAGCCATTCAACTGAAATGGTGTACAATTAAGGTTAGTAAATACAAGGGGCAGTTGTATTCCACCATACATTGTTTACAAGTCAGCAGCAGCAATTAACTTTGAAAAGTTAAGATAAAAAAAGTGGTCATATAAATAGCACTCAATCCCATACTAGTCAAGTCACTACAAAAGTGAAGTGGAAAGAAGACATCAAAAGTACCTTGCCATCGTACCGACTACCGACTTTCTTGAATAACTTCTGGAGCCATCCAWTGGGGAGTACCAATAAACTGTTCACATAAAAAAGGAAAAAAGACAAGCCATTGAATGAGCAAGGTTAGAGTCACAGGCCTTCAACCCATTAAACAAATCAACTTGACAAAAACACGACATGATTTGGAAGCACCTTATGATGTGTACCAAACTACCTGTAACACATGACTAAAGAAAACATCTGAATTCACAAAGCAGCAAAGGCTAAGGCCTCAGTTTAGCATCAAAATTGTGCTCTTCGTTAACAAAATTAA
>SNQN01013318.1:0-13601 GCA_008642245.1 Bassia scoparia | reverse complement strand
AGTGAGCTGATTTATTTCAGCAAATTACTTAAGACCATAGCCTTAGCAAAGCCGATGAATTTCTGTGGGGTTGATGAACCTTCTTACCTAGAAAGTTGGTTTCGAATGTTTGACAAAATTTTCAAAGCCTTAGAGTGTCTCAAGCACATGAAAGTGATAAGTGCTTCATTTCATCTTAATGATATTGCTGATGCTTGGTGGTCCCAAAGGAGAGACATTTTCGAAAGCCTACCTAACTTTGGATGGGAAACCTTTAAGGAAGAGCTAAGGAGCGAGTTTATCCCAAATCAGTTACCGAGTCACCAATCTACTGGAGGAGTGAAAAGAGTGCGTAACGAGAACCCATCTGATGATGTTCTTACAGAGAAAAACCAACGGGAAGATAGTAATTCCATGCCAAGCAGTCAACACAAAAGAGCTGGTCAAGAAATAGGCAATGCTACTGAGCATCTGTCAGCAATGGACAGAAAGGAGGCTAAAAAGTCCTCTAAAGTTGTCACCGGTACCTTCTCTATCTATTTTATCTATTATATCCATGTTAAAACTTTGTTTRATCCTGATGTTACTTATTCTCTTGTCTCCACACCTGTTGTCACCCAAATAACTTTTCTGTTTCGAGCCCTATTGTTTTATCTGTTTCCTTGCTTACGGTGAGGTGATCCCTTGTGATAAAATCCATAAMGACTTACCCTTAAAAATCGGAGAAGCCGTTTTTATTTTCCATCCAACCACATTGAGTTTGAACTAGGGGGCTTGGATGTCATTTTGGGAATGGATTAATTAGGGATATACATGGCTATGTGAGATTGTGAATTACAGAAAGCGTACATAAGGGATCTAGTGAAGAAGAGTGTGACCTATAAGAGTCTTGGGAAATAGAAAAGATGGGGACTAGTTTGTATCATCAAAGTTATGAAGGTAATAGTTAAGAGACATCCAATATATTTCTACTGTGTGAAAGACTTGAGCGTGGAGGAGAGTAGGAGAATAGAGGATGTAACAGCGGTGAATGAGTTCATACATGTTTTCTTTCCAGAGGAGATTTCGGTAGCGCTAACTAGAGAGATGTTGAGTTAACCATAAGTTTAATTTCGAGGACWRCGCTGATTTCAAAGGCACCCTATAGAATGACACCAGCGAAGTTAAGGAGTAAAAGACTCAATTGCAGAATTGTTAGACAAGAAGTCTAATAGGCCTAGTCACTAGTGGATAAATCGTCATAGGTAACCATCGTTTGTTGTCTTTAGGTAACCAACATCGATGGTTACCTCTGTGGCAGTTACCTAAAGTCTTTTTTTTTTGTAACCAACAAAATGATGGTTACAAATAATGTCTTATTGGTAACCACTTTCTTAAATGTTGGTTACGAATAAACCCTTATTTTACATTGACTACGACCTAATTGTTTTGTTGGGTATACTCGTAAGGGCTTCGCCTCCGCCTAAGGCAGGGGGCGGTTGACGCTAGCATTCAGTGTCATGGAGTTGAGCCCATGGCAATCGCGCATTGTTTGAAGCGTTGGGTGTGTCATGGATTGAGGGGATCGCACCAGTGCCTATATACGGTTTATTCACCGCGACGCCACTGAAACATTGGCTGCCAATTAATGGCCGCACGATCCAATCAAGTAACCAGTCGTCGGGTTCCGGGGACATGGTACGAATCAGAAGTCTTAACCCAATTTCGCACCGCATGTAGCGGCCGTCTAACTCGGTTTCATTGTAGTTCCATAAATCATGAAAATGTGAATTCAAACGAGCCTATTGAATTGGAACTATGAAAGCACATCGCTAATCTAAACATAGGTGAGTTGCTATTATGTACGAGCAATGCTTCTATAATGAATACGGTCACTTGAATTGTGTAGTCATGGATTAATAAGGTGCTTACGGGAAACGGTCCGTCCATGATTATCTTGACTTTAATGTGACAACGATTGAATTGCGCGGTCTTTGTTTAACACATATATACAAGTGTGATAGAAGAACATATATATAACAAAACGAGACATGAAAACAAAAGGTTAGTAAGGGCATAATATGTATGGTTTATTTTTTATCTTGGCATCTTCCCCGCTCACTTGTTTCACTGGAAGGACAAACATCGAATGGTTAGAATCAAAACCATCAAAGGAATCGCCTTTCGATGAATTGCTAATTCAGAGACAAACAAGACGCGTTTAGTATTCGAAACATAATAATATGAATAGATAAAATGAAAAACCAAAAACCAAGGAAATAATGAAAATTCGCTGTAAGAAAAACCTACATATTCACATGAAACCATCTAACTAGTGATTTCTAGACATTGCGCTTTAATTGAATTAAACTCAAAATAATGATTAGTCAAATAAAAAGTGGAACAAAAAGAATTAATAAAAAGAGTGAAAGAGAGGTTTTTGGTGAGTTAATCTCTAGATTTATACCTTTATTTCGCTTGTTGATTCCGAAAGGCAGAATGCGATGCTGAATGTGAAGATTAGAAATCCGAATGTTAGTTTTTTGAGTGTTATTTGAGAGTGTATAGATGTGTCCTAGTGACTTGTTCAGTGCGAAGTGTAATTGAAAGTCGTGTTTTGTACGTGAAGGTTTCGAAGTCGTGACTTTGGTGCGTGTGAAGTCGTTGTCAGGTCTGAGACAAGCCGAGCAAGATCATTATATTAGCAAGGGCACGAGGCAAAACGAGCAGAGGAGACCCTGCGTATATAACGACGGGAGAGCGTATATACGCTCATGGCGGAGCGTATATACGCTGCAGTTCGCAGCGGGTATAAGTACATCTCACTTTTCTTTGGGTTTTTTGGCAAAATCGTATGTGTATTTGTTGAGGACGTACGAATATACACTCAGAGATAGAGGCGTATATGACGCTCATGCAACAGGACGTAGTATACGATCCAATTGTCAGCGTATATTACGCTCATGGATTGAGTATATATTTTCCAAAAACCTCGATATGATTTTGAGATTTCCTCCCGATTTTATTCGTGATTTCCCTTGATATCTCGATCCAGCATCCTAGGAGAACACGCTATTGGCCGTGCTCCCAGAGACAAATGGATTGATCTAGAGATATTCTAGAAGGTCTTTTCCACGTATTTCCGGACGTATCTTTGTCTTACTAATATTCCACAGTATGTATTTCTCACGTATTCTGCGTCATTGTAAACATTGGCAAAATTCATAGAAAAGTCAATAGAAAAATGAGAAAATAATTTAAAAATATTGGCCGGATTCAGAAAAACGTGTGATAGCACATGGATGGAGTGTCACAAAAAGAAGGCCACCGAGAATTCGCCGACAAGTAGTAAGCCGTTTGAAAATAACAGGCTTAATGAAACGCTTTGAAAACCTTTGAGTTTTTCGAAGAAAAGCCGAAAGAAAACATGTTTTGCCCTTGTATGTGACCTTTGCTGCAACAATTCCGAGTGCGACCCTCAGCACACGTATTCTCCAGACTTTCGTGAGTTCAACAGCATGCTTTTCGCAGAGTCGCAAACAAACGCGAGACGCGGTATCAATTTCATGCAACGGATTAACTCATTTGGGAGACACAATTTTTCAGGTGTCTACAGAAGCCCCACTGTTGACTGAGTCTGAAAGAGACGAATAGTTTCGTAAAGACGAAAAGTCAAAGTAATTCGAATTCGAGGACGGAGAGGCAAACTCAAAAGACAGGTTCTAATACGACGACCTGAGTTACCCTTATTCTTTCGCCGGTACCCTGCAATAACAAAAGGTTAGTTTCACCTGTGAGGCCCGTGTCCCATGCGGTTCGTGTGGCTTGTATGTGTCTGAGTCTTGAAGCGTCATTTCCCGTTGGGTGCTGACTGGGAGAAATGCAGGTGGCTCCATGCTTTCCGAAGAAAATGAGACATCTGACTCTGAAAACGATAAGCCTAAATTCAGGGCCATATAGGACTAACTTGGTGACGACATAGGTCTGTTTTTATGTCTAGCGAAATTTTTGCGATGCAATGTGACATTGTAACTTTTGTGACGTTGAGAATTAGGAAGAGTGGCAGAGAGTCCATGGTTTGTGAAAGAGTCTGTTGAATTTGGAAGGGCCTTGTCTGAGTCCTGGTTTATAGACATGGTTTGAGGGATGCGCCATTGAATTTTGAAAGGGTCTTTTGTCTAGGTCTGGTTTAGATATGGTTTGAGAGAGTCTTTGCAAATTTGAGAAAGGGTCTCTCTGTCTAAGGGTCGGTAGATAGTTCGATAGAACATGGTTTGAGGAGAGTCTTGTGAGGACGTTTGAAGAGTCTTTGTCTAGGGTGCAGTAGGTTTCTAGAAGACAATCGCGTTCGAGAGGGTACTGTAATAATATCTCGCACAAAGCGGTGTGTCTAGGGTCTGGTTTTTAGACAGAGATATATAGAATATAGAGATTGTCTGTTCTGAAATATATGAAACGGGTCTTAGTCGTAGGTCTGGATCGTTTTTAAGACATCGATTTGAAAGTGGCTTGATCTAGGTCCTGGTGTTCTAGACATGATTTGAAGTGACCTTGAGTCTAGAGGTCTGATTTCTAGGTCATGATTTATATTATATTGTGTGTGTACTGCTGTGATAGGTCTGATTCTAGACATGATTTGAAAGTGGACTTGTCTAGGTCTGTTTACAAGACAATGATATCTGAGAGAGTCATTGATGGGAAGTATATATTTTAACGGTCTGCGGATTTAGACGTGAATTGGAAGTGGCTTTGGTATGTTGTTGTTGTCAGTAGGCTGCGTTTGTTGTGACATAGATTATAAGTTGGAAGTGGCTTGTTGAAAGTGGGCTTGGGTATATTAGGTCTTCGGTTCAGTAGACAATTTATTGGAACGCTGTCTTGCTCCTATAGGTTCTGATTCTAGACACGATCTGAGAGACGTCAATACAGATGCAAGGAGTTCTTTGTCTAGGTCTGGTTCTAGACATGAGTTCTGAGAGTGTCTTTGAAGGAGTCTTGTCTAAACGGTCTGGTCAGACATGGATTTGAGAGTAGTCTTTTGAATTTGAACAGGTCTTGTCTAGGTCTGGTTCTAGACATGATTGAGAGTGGCTTTTTGAATTTCGAAAGAGTCGAAAACAAGGGTCTAGGTCTGGTTCTAGACACTGAATAGTGACTGATGACTTGACGTCTCATCCTAGATATGGACCCAAGTGGCCAATTCGAAGAGTGTCATTGAAGAGTGACTTAGAAGAAGGGTATGCACAGTCTGGACGATGACTTGAGTTAACGATTGGGAGACAGTGACTTTGATTGGAAAGAGGACAGGGTAAAAGGTGACTTTTCAGGATGTCAACTTGATAGCAATAAGGCTTGAAACACGTACATCATGGGCTTAGGAGCGCAAGAAGCCCCCAAACTGGAAATTAATGTGAGCCAGGCATGACGAAGAGCCCCCCAGCAGAGGCTTGAGACACAGCGTGGGTTTAGAGTCAATCATAGCGGAAGGTGGATAATTGTTGTGGATGAGTTCTCACCATACCAAGAAGTGAGTAAATGCACCAAACAGAAGACGACAAAAGGGTCAGAGTGGCTTTGAGGCTATCTTTGGGAATGTCGAGTCATGGAGTCCTTGAAGGTGCAAAGAAAGCACTCAAGAGAGTACTATGGTTCGGACAGAAATAAAAAAAGGCGTCAGGAATTTGTGACTAGATGATCAAAGATTGTGGCTAGAGCGCGAGGATTGGCGATGACTGTTATTGTTTGGTAAGGAAATATGATAAATCGGAGTTCTAGATGATGGGTTTCTAGAAGCTGGCATAACAATCAGGTCGAGGAGATTCTTAGAATAGTCAGAAGCGCTCAAAAAAGGCCTCAAATGATTTAATGTTAAATGTTGATGGCGTGTCGGAACCTCGAGAGAGTAAGGCTTCCTACGTATCCTTCACGGAATCAGACCAACCGTAGTCTCTGGTGGAGATTCTGGAAAATGCCGTCGTGTGAGCAGGGCTTTTGTGGTTGTATATGATCGAGGCTTGTGGTTTGAGGGGTTGAAAAAGGCCTTGATGAAGTGACCGCACGGTGCGCAGTGTGTTTTTAGAAGCTTTTTGCTTTTTGTTTGATCTGGGCTTTGAGGCTTTGGTTTTGCATTGGATTGATTTTGCATTTTGTGAAGATCTTTGTGTATTCGAAGCTTGAATTTTTCTATTTTCATTTTTGCCCTTTTATTCTTTTTCTTCTTTTCTTTCTTTTTGCACGTGTTTTCTACGCACACGGTTTGGTCAAAGGGTATAGGCTAGAACGATTCGTGGGTGACTGAAGAAGATAAGCGGCTAATTGACTAGTGTTTGTTGTTCACGAAGGTTGCAAGGGTTTTTTTATTGGAATGTGACAAGGAATGGAAGGGAGGGGTCATTTTGTGGAGCTGGAAAGAAGGCATCTCTTGGCATTATTCAAATTAAATCATGTATTAGTTAAACCAATTGTGGCCCAATGAGTGTTGAGAACTTGCACAGAATTGAAACATAATATTGCAAAAACAAATGAATCATTTTATTGATGATGAAAGATTTGAAAGTACAGAATAGGCTTATTGTAGTAGCAAGAGACTACATAGACTCAAGGGACAAGGAATTGAAAGGGGACACATGGCTAGGATAGGATCTATGACTCAATCTAGTAGAACAGGCCGACGGATATTGATCGCGCCTTGGGGGCGAATTCATGAATATTGATGGTAGGGTGTTCGATGTTTTTTCCAGTTGGGAACCAAGGAGGTATTAGGATTAGGGTTTTTTTTTGTGATGATGGAGGTCAAGAGACATGGCCTTTTGTGAGGTAGGATGTGTTTGAGCTACTTCTTGCCTCTTTGGGCCCCAGGGACATAGTTAGGCGAGTCCTTTGGCTATCTTGCTGAAAACAGAAATTACACTTTTAAGAACGCCAGAAAACAAAAGATTGGTACTACCTGTGAAACTCTTAAGAACCAAACCTAACTCAGTCTTGAGGTTTTGGACTTAAGGAATTTGAAACATCGAAGGTAGAAGCTCCTGAATGGCTAGACGTCTAAATCTGATTTAAGGTTGCTAGGACTCGAGAAATAGATCTCAAACCTAAGATGGCCTATTTCGAGTTGAGCCGACCTCTTAGACGCTACGAGCCACGTTGAACAGGTTGAATGGGCCTAATTGACTCGAATCAAAGTTCTTAGGGTTGAGTCTATGATACGAAACCTAGTTTCAATTATTTAAGGTTCTTAGATTGACAGTTGTAAGCGAACCGCTAATTCAGATTCAAGGTTCTTGGAAGCATTGGAAATTTGAATTGAACCCTAAATGTGGCAGATTCTTAAGGATAGTGCTTGATGTGGAATTGAATTGAACCTAATTCGCACAATTTGAAGGTTTTTTTTGAATTGGAAATTTGAAAGTATGAACCGTAAGTTTAAGGTTTCAGGTTCAAAAGGTCGAATCTAAGTCAGACTGTAAGATTCTTGATGATATGAATCTTCGACACCTGGTCAAGACGCTTAGACTAGGTTGAATGCTGGAGTTTTTTTGCAATAATTGAATTGGATTTTGGGAATGGGCCTAAGTCGTCGCGATTCCATGATCCTCTGGAACATAGATTAAGGGACTGGGGCTTAGTTAACGAAATTGGACTGAACAAAAGAGTCACAAGTTATAACAAGCACATTGATTGAAGACACAATCCAATTTATACATGCACTTAAGAAAGGTCAGGATATCTGAAGTGGAACTAATAGGTCCGTGGGCGTTGGTTAGATCTGATGAGTGCTCACTGCTAAAGTAGATGCTGGGCTCCAATTGTCATAAACCATCACCCAACAAAATTGGTGATGTAGTGGCGCGAAGATACCGCCTTATCAGTGACAAAACCGCATGCTAGTAACACGTGCACCATCCACGCGGCATGGGCGGGATATTAGGACTTAACCTTAGCCATATGATCCATTACACACATTCACACCAAGGTAAAATCCCCCTTAACGTCGACTCTTCGATCATAGGAACATGCCCCATATTGAGCGACCAAGGTTGCTAGGACATGACCCTATTCGAGAGAGGTCCACAAGCAAAATTCAATTGAAATATATCGAATATGGAACTAGCAGACTTTCCAAGTCTGTCCACCATCACAAATGGTGATATATCTCCCAGTGAAGTCCAGCCAAAGAACGTAGGGCTTCGCCCCGCGCCTAGGCAGGGGCCGTTGACCTCAGCTTCAGTGTCAACGGCGACGCTATACCGCAAACACCCAACGACCTACAAAAGTGGACCCGCACCACCATCAATCCAATAGACACCAGAATAAGCGTCACAGGTGAGAAATCGACGTAACCAATGCGACAGTAGCGTCACGCAGAGCTTAAAGTAAAGAACAAAAGGAAGGAGGAAGGGAATAAGCACACTAAGGGTGAGTGAACGAGCAAGAGTCGAGAAGAAGGGGGCAGTGGATGTGGTAGGCAGGAATTAAGCGCTAACACCGGTTGCGGCCAGGACGGAGGTGACAAACGTGAATGCGTGTGAGAAACAAGATATCGGAAGAAAACAAGAACAGGATGACAGAAAAAGCAGGGAGGCAAAATAGGTAGGAAGGCCATCAGGCAAAATGAAGGAATGGAAAAAGGAATCGGGCGTGGTGGGCTGAGGAGAAAACAAACGAGCGTGTAGGGAAATATAAGATGAAAGAAAATTGAAAACAAAAAACAGAAAAGAAAGAAGAAAAATACAGTTGGAGAAAATTGAACAGTCGGTTGCGAGCAAGGGTTAAGGAAGAAAACTCACACGTAAGATTAATTATCAAAAAAGGTGACAAAAGGAAGAAAAAAGACGGGGAAAGAGAGGGGTGTTGGAGGAGGTTAAAGAATATTACCAGAGGCGTCGCGGGGCAGTAGATGTACGGCGGAAAAGACGATTGCTTTTCTGTGAAGTAGAAGCGGATTTTATGTGGTTGACATTTTGGGTTCGCAGGCAGGGTACAGTGAGGCTCGGAGTGGCAGAGCCGAAAAAGTTATGATTGAAAAGGGAAGTGAAGGATTCGAATTAGCGATACGGAGAGTTGAGTTGCGGGGGAAGATCGTGTCAGGGATCGTGAGTAAGGGAGAAGGTGAGATTTTAGGGGAGAGTGAGGCAAAACGCAGGCAGAGGGAACTGTTCGAACTTGCGAGGAAGAGAGCAGATATACGCTCATTAGGAGCGTGATAATACGCTATTCCATGACAAACGCATATTACGGTACAGTTATCCTTGGTTTTGGCAAAAATCGTATGATGTTGTTGAGCGTAAATAGCTCAAATGGGCGTTATACCCTCATCAGGAGAGATTATGCTCCATTTCACGGCGTATATCTCAACTGTTGGTATATTTCCAAAAACTCGATATATAGATTCCTCATTTAGCGGATTCTTGATGACCACTAAACCCTTGCTTCCAAGCAAGGATTTCTCGAATTAAAGGTCCTAGTATTTTTAGAGTATATATTCTCTAAACGTACTATACGGATTGTATCGTGCTTGTTTGGCGTATTAAACATAGCAGAAGAAATTGTAGAAAGATAGAAAAATCAAAGAATAATTTAAAAATAGTGGCGGGGATTAGAAAAATGTGGAGCACATGATGGAGAAACAAAAGCAATGAGAAGGCATGGTACCTCGTTGAACCTTTGAAAATTTGATAACTTTGAGTTATCTGAGAACGAAAGAGAAACATGTTGTGCTGTGATTGATTTGTAAAATCCGATGCGGAGCCGTTAGTATCTTCCACTTACTCGCGGAGTTCAGCAGGCTCTTTTCCGAGTCGGAACAAAGGAGACGCGGCTAGTGAGGAATAAAAGGGGATCTCCAGGGAGAAGGAACAGATTAGGGTGCTAGTTCATAAAGCTTTGCTAATAAGATGGAAAAATGACAGCGGACGAACTTTGATGGTACTAGTATTAAGTTAAGTACCTAATATGTTGATTAAATAAGTTTGTTAGTATGGCGAATAATAATTAAAAAGATGATAACATTGGCATTAGAAATTTCAGAATGGAAATAGTATATATATGATAATAATTAGTATCATTACAATTAAACACGGACTATCTGGTATGGTCCTTCATGATTTGGCTAATAGAGAGTTGGTCGTATTGGATGATTTATTTGTATGAGAAGCACGGGGGTTGTGAGGCACTTCTACGCTGAGCAGACTGTAATAACTCAGTGCTTGACTGGTGGATTGTGGCGGGGGTGGATGGTGAAAAAATCGTGCACTTATTTTGTAATTGAGTGTATTTGAAAGTGTAATTCCTACATTGTAGGTTGTTATCAAGGACTGGGTGAGCGCCGCTTAGCACCGGACAGGTATGTGTATAGCCGATCTGTGTGATCTAATGTAAGACAACATGCACTTTGCACCTAGCAACGAATGTCAATAGATCCGTTATCTGATAAGCACATGACATGGACACGCTGATTCATCAAACAAATCAGGAGAACATAATCGAATGAACCGGCAATAGAGAAGATCCATAATAACTAGACATGTACAGAATAGAGGTGGGAATGTGAGGCGAGTACGAATAAACTGATAGAAGAATAACTCGATGCAAAGCAAAGTACAATCAAGCATTTTACATCACAAATCACAGATCTTAACATTGAAATTTTAACACTATAATTACATTATCGTCAGATTGGTCATGGTTCATATGCGAAAAATTACACCGAATAAAGTAATTTAACACCAAAGAACATAGAGATGCAGAAAGAAACAAAGCCGACGAAACTAATTACCATACAACAATGCCTTAAAGTGGAGAATTCGTGAGATAACCAACAAAATGACTAAATGAGACACAGTTAGTAATGTATACAAGGCCAGTCTAAATGCCAACCTACAAACAAGGTTGTGTGTACAGAACTATAATCAAAATGTCAGGACGAGAAGAAAGAAATGCTCATTCATAGAATATGAAAACTACTCAACATAGCATCAACTACGTATGTTAATTCCTAACGTCGCGTCTTGTGTTAACGGTATCAAGATGGAAACACAATAAAGCAACGAGCAGGAAGACATTGACTTGGAGGTGCATGAACGGAGTTTAGCATTAAAGAATTTGACTTAAACAGATTATCAGGGAAGAACTATAACTCAAGAAAGTCAGAATGGGAATGATTCTATTATTCTTCATGAATTCACCATGGCAAAAGTCGCTATGATAAGATTAAAAGCTAGCGTGCAATTGAAAGAAGTAAGGGTAGGGGTGCTATGGCTCATAGATCACAATTGGCGGTTGTTATGTTAACCTTTGATTTAATGGCTCTAATCTAAGGTGTAGGTCTTTGCACCCACTCAATGCCGAGACGATACTCTCCCACGTTACTAAACAATACATGCAAAACATTTTCGCACAATAATTAATCTTAAAGACGACTAGTTAAAAATACAGTAGAAGAACAAGATTATAAGTGCTGGTGCGGGGCGCCGTACACGGCGCCCGCCACATTTAGCCTTGTATCCTAGACTTGATACATAAAGAGTAACCGAGGTGGGATAGAAGATAACGCGATGGCAGAGAGAAGTAGAGGGCAACACACAAAGGCAAGAGAAGCTAGGATAGCGAAGGATCGGAAACTGTCGACGAATAGACCTTCTCGATTAACAGGAGTAGCTACGAAGGATCATTTAGTGTTATTTAAACATAGATATATGCCAGTAATGAAGTGCGTTAGTGACATGTGGGGAATGCGGCCTCACAGCAAGCGTGTTATGGAAAAAATAAACTAGGAAGTTTCGCGACTACTTTCCAATTTCAAGTTAGTAGAGAAAAACCGGGTTTCTTTAATTGCCGTATAGTTTTACTTTTTAATGCATTAAATGAGTATTGCAGGAGTCGAAAATTGTTTACGATTGACTGAGTAAATAGAATCTTATATTATACACGGGGGGGCATGTGATTCTAGAAGATTCAAAAACCGATAGAAACTGAACAACAATGTACACAATTAAAGGAATGATGTGAAAAGAGTCGAGATTCAAAATGGGAGACAACCAAGCTACATGATAACAGAGTATAGCAAAGAACAATACATAGCGAATATGATGACTAGAAGATTGAGAATGATAGAAGATGATGATAAAATTACGTCAATTGTTAATTAAGGGAACATAAGAAAGAAAAAAGCAGAGTACTTAAGAGAGGGCTAAATAGGCATGTCAGATATACCAAAGGAATGTACTACGGACGAAAGAGATCATATAAGAAACATACTCGCGGGAGGGAAGGAATGAGAAGTGCGGAGATAAGGGAGAGAGATGGAAAACGCAGTCATAGATTAGATGATCTTATCTTCTCATATGTAGCATCAGCGAGGGCAATAGGGGGTGGAAGCATTTCGTTGATGAAAGTTTACTTGACAGTAGGGTTAAACAAGACATACACGCGAAGATCATTACCCATGAAGAAGAATTTCCTGTTGTAGATAAAATAAAAAAGTCGTACTACGATCGGAATATTGAATCAAATAATATTTTTAATGTGGGCAAGCAAGACGTGAAGATAGAAAGTAAATGCTTCAAGACTTCTACTTCCATTTCAACATTAAGTACAACCGACAAAGGATAAATAGTGCTGACGCAAAAAGTAATGCGCTGCAAAAAGGTATCAGTTCTTACAACATGATACCTGGGTAAAAAGAGAGATAAAGACACAGCGAGGCTTGTCAAGTAGTGAACTTAAACAAATGTAGAAATCAAATGCTACAAAAACAGTGATAACTTAAAAGCTAATATTGTGTATGCTAAATGAAATATCTTAAAGGGATAAGTATTGTCAATGATGAACGAGGAAGAAACAGGAGAGGAGGAGAGGGAGTAAGACATAAAATCTATGGCGATAGAATAAAAGTTTCAACATACATAGCAGAAATTAAGAGGCCGAGAACTAACCTTAGAGCAACGGCTGGCATCATTAAACACCAGATAAACATGTTCAATAAAAAATACGAAATATAGATATAGTAGGAAAAAAGAAAAACTGTAGAAGATACATAAAGTACGCGATTCAATAATAAAGGGCTACAAGTTCGAGAGAAAAGCGCAAGGAGAATGGGGCACACAGCGTAAAGTCGGTTGAAGACTATCGCAGAACAAACATTGAAGAATAAAAGCAGTGAAGGAAATTCACACAGGAAGAGCAGAGAATCCGACATAAACAAGATAAAGAAAATAAACAGCGAAAACAAGAAATGAAGAAAAATAGCCGAAAAAAATTGGAAAAATGACAAAATCGGAAAATGTGAGCCAAAAACAATAGCAAGTAAATCGCATTAGAACAAGTATTGAGAACAAAACGTTGACTTCAAATCGTAAATCGAAAAATATTTAATCGAGAATTAAATTAGGTAACAAGAGAAGAGAACAATGTGATGATGAAAGTAGAAAAACGGGAGTAAAGGGAAGTTGAGTCGTGGTAAGAAGGGAGAATGGAGAACTACGAGCTCGTCTATTGGATCTGGTAAGAGAGGAATCTAGAGGCGAATGGAGATGTGTCGTGTGAGATGAGAAGGAAAAGGGGGAAAGGGGAGGGAATGGGCTGTGGTACAATAGCTGAAGGAGGGATGGTAGAACGATGTAGTGAATAGGGGAGAGAGATGGTAG
>SNQN01013316.1:0-12500 GCA_008642245.1 Bassia scoparia | reverse complement strand
GAGTCGAAACTGCTGCGGTTAAGAAATTGCAACCTTCCAAATAGGAACTGGCCAATCCATGAGTATACCATGAAGTTACAAAGGTTGTACCCGTAAACCACCCCCCTAAAGCAAAATAAGCACAAGGAAAGAGCAATAGACCAGACCAACCTACAAAAACGAAACGGTCCCGTCGTAACCAGTCATCCATAACATCAAATAAATCTTTCTCGTCTTTGGTAAATTTACCAACGGCTATAGTCATAGTTATCCTCCTATTCAACTACTTCAACCATTTCCGAGCATCCCATAGCATTTTTTGGAGTCCGAGAATTCGATCATTTATGGATGATTTGATTTCTCGTACACTGACCCTTAGCTATAGGGTTTCGAAAAAAAAATCCTTTAGTGATTCATAAATTAACTTAGGTTTCAATTTAAAGTAAATTCCTAACTTCAATTATTCCTTAATTTTAACTTAGTAGACTCATAATGAAATTAAGCTTATTGTTGCATTTTGTTCCTAAAATGGAATAAAAGAAATAAATATCTTTAGAGATTCTTCTTTTTATTTCTATGTTTCTTTTTTGTCTGTTTTCTGTTTATAGTTAGTTCTTTTTTTTTCAGATCAATAGGAAATCTCGGACTAGATCTTTTCATTTTCACGGGCCAAAGAAATCAAAATACTTCGAATATTTTTCTAGTTCCTTTTTCTCTATCAGAAAAAAAGTGAATTTCCTATTTTTTACTTAAGTCAAATTCCATACGATATTCAATAAACAATAAAATAATAGAAAACTTGAAATGAAAGTTTCTTTCACGTATGCATTCTCCACCCCATTGTCGTAACAAAAATACTGGATATGTTTCTTTTCTGATTTTCATTGTTATTCTTTCTCGTTTAGAGTGTTCTCCTTGCTTTGTTAATTGAATTACTAATGTGCTTCGATGTTTCACTTTGTAGGTACAAGTTGAATCAAATGGCTTAGTGGGAGGCGGGGTTTAAACGATTAGCGTGTGACTTTTATTAACTATGAACGAAAGCTTTTTTGGTGATCTAGTACACTCTTTATTTTGGGCCTTTTATTATTAAAGCTACTTTTTATTAGCTTTGTTCATTTGTAATCATCCTAGCTACAATACGCTAATATGTATGTATATATTCACCTATCTATATATATAAATTAGATGCTTTTTGTGTTTTATACGATCTTCTTGTTAGTATTTTGATTTTTCTACACTTATATATATATATATATATCTATTAATTAATTATCACAGGTCTAAATTAGAAAAAAAAAGTTACATTAAACTAATGTATTATATTATAGGATAATTAAATGTAAACCGTTGCAATAATAACCACCTATTGCAACGGTTGTTAATTCAAAAGCGTTGCCATAGGTATTAAAAGGTGTTGCAAAATCTATCTATGGCAACGGTTAAAATTCCTAAAGCGTTGCAAAAACTATAAAAAGTGTTGCCTTAGAGAGCTATGGCAATGGTTAAAATTCCTAAAGTGTTGCCTTAGAGAGCTATGGCAACGGTTACTATTATCTGCAACCGTTGCGATAGAGTATGGAAACCGTTGCCATAGATAAGCTATAGCAACGGTTGCTTAGGATATGACCGTTGCAATAGCTCAAAAAGCCCGTTGCAATAGATCTATGGCAACGGTTATTTTTGACCGTTGCAATAGCTTTAATAACCGTTGCAATAGGTCTATAGCAACGGTACCAAACGCAACGGTTATGAACCGTAGCCTTAGGTCTATTGCATCGTTTAGAGGTATATATTGCAACGGTTTTTGACCGTTGCCATAGCTCAAAAAGGTAGTAGTGTAGCAAGGGACAGATTTGACAGGATGCGTATGGAACTTGGGATGATTCAACTATCCTAAGAGGTGTTCCAATAATCCCCCAAGGTATGACCATAAACTTTCTGTATACATATGTCTCATGCACAAATTTTATGTGAATAGCATTACTCCAAGTATTGCATATATATTTCTTGTGTGTTAATATGAAATCATTTGTATAATTTCAAAGCATGCTGATATGTGTAGTTTGATAAAGTATAAAGCCCAAATTTGTTTTGTTCAATAGTTCCAGCCCAAATATTATCTAAACACAAAACAAATTATTTTTATTTTTTAGTATTTTATTTTATCTCGGCTAATTTCAAAATTATATCTTAAAAATCTAATCTAAATTAGCTGTATTGCATTCGAAAAACCATTTTCCTAAATTCACTCAACCGAATGCAAAAGAAATCGTTCAATGCATATATAAGTATCCCTCTTATACTTGTCAAATCAATTGCATCTATTAATAAAATTACTGACCATAATTAAATGCTCCCAACCACTTTTGGCCGTCCCAAAATTCATCTCCCTTCACCTACACCACTCGTTTCACTGCCAACCTTTCACTCTTTATAAATTATGCAATCAAAATTTGAAAAACTTACCTTCTCATCACCACTTCCTACAAAAACACTCTTTTCACTTCAACACTCAAACACAAACTACTCTCCCATGGATATCTCACCAGACCCGAAAAACACCACTCATGAAGTTGCTGAGGTCTTGAAAAAAAGGAAACTTGACAAAAATGACGAGGAATGGGAAAACCTTGGAGATCCGATTGCAATGGAAGGAAAATCTCATGTCCGAGTTCGAATTGAGTCCAGATTTGCAAATTTCGTGAGGGGAATGGCCATCAACATAGATTGGTGTCGTGCATGTAAGTTCACTCAACTCCTTGATATTATAGAATTTCAAGGATGGACTGATTTATTTAGCATTGGGTGTAAGAATGTGATGTCATATAATTTAATGGAAAAATTTGTTGAGATTTTTAAGTATGAGGAGGGTGTCTGTTCTTTTAAGATTAAAAATCGTGAAATTGAGTTTACTGCTGCTGATTCGAATGAGACGTTTGGGGTTCCAAACGAGGGTTTTGATGATTATTTTAAAGGTTATTACGAGGAGAAAAATGAGGAGGGTGAGATGGTGAGGAAGTCATATAATTGTGTGAGTATTGATTAGATGGTAGTTCATATGGGAGGCAGTGCTGGACAAATTTAAACCAATCACAAAAATTTCAGCCCTATTCAAAAATTGCCTTTTCATCTTGTTTTCCGATCTATCATTCCACGAACACAAAAGAGAGATGAGGTAAATCATCTTGATGCCGTGTTGATGTATTGTCTTGAAAACAAAATAAAAATCAACTTTCCATCCCTAATGATTCAACACCTTGACCATTGCATTAAAAAGAACACGAAAATTGGCTATGGTAACTTGCTGACCAGTTTCTTTGAGAGCTTTAACATTAAACCTGACAAAGATGTCCTTACTATGCAAACAAACAACTTTATCCAACCCAGCACTTTGCATAGACTTGGGTTAGCAGTGAGGGATGGCAGGTGTGTTTATGAGGAGGATTAGAGTGAGGAGGAACAAGATGATGAGAATGATGGGGATAATAGGCCTGCTGAAAAGAATGAGGAACCAGAGAAGGAGAAAACTCCTGAGGTTGTTGAGGAACTTGCTGAGGCAGAGGAAATGTTTGTTCCTCGTTCTACTGGTAGAGGAAGAGGACGTGGCAGGTGTAGGGGTGCTTTGAGGAAGAGTGGTAGAAACACTAGAAAGGCTACTGAGAAGGAGCATCTGCAATCTTACTATGATTTAGATGTAGAAGAGGAGGAAGCTGAGAAGAAGGAACCGGTTGATAATCGTCCTGCTCCCAAGGAACAGAAGGAGGAGCCTTCTCCTATGGAGTTTGCTATGACAACTGGACAAGGGTTTGATGGCTTCAGTTCCACCACATTCTCTGCGGATCTGAGGAACATCCAAGCCTCCGTCCAAAATGTTAACAACAAGCTTGATGGAGTCCTCTCTCGTCTTGCCACCATGGAAGGTCTGCTCCAGCAACAGTCTTCCACCACTCAGGGTCTCGTCAAGGGTCTAAATGAAGCGTCAATCCAGATTGCCAAGGGTCAGAAGAGGATCTTGAACAAGGTTGATGTCGTGCTTGAAGAGTTTGGAGATCCAGCAGAGGCTCAGCACTTCCAGCCCTAAATACCCCAAATCCTACTACCTAATCTATTCAGCCCCCCATTATTATCATACAATATTATTATTATTATTATCAAAAATCATTATTGATCATGGTCTGTAATTAATTGACAATGGTGCTTTTGATTATCTCTTTTTGCAAAGGGATATCTATATTTTCTTAAATTTGAACTATTCGGGCTTTGTATTTTGGATAATTATCTATATATCTATGATTCTTAGACTTATGCTTTTGATTATATTATTCTACATGCTTGGAAATTTATGCTTGAAAGGGTACGACCAATGTAGTCTCTATTAGTGCTGTGCTATGAGATGTGTGCATATGTTTTGCTTTTTGATGAAAGCCAAAAGGGGGAAGAGGAGCAAACATTTTTGGAATTACAGGTTGATGATTAAGTTTTATGACAGGCTTGTCGCGTGCCTATCAAAAATACATATTTAAACTAACCTGCAGCTAGTGGTAACAGGATCGTATCCACAAGGAAGCAACTACAACTGACTAACTGGATCAAAGCATCTAAACTAACAAAAGATAACTTGGATTGTGATTGTGACTAACTAATACTAATGAAAACGATGAACAAAGATGATTAAACTATATAATTAACGAATCTAGGGCTATGGTTCACTATAGCAGTAATTAATAGTAAATTGGCATCAACAATTCATAACAAGGCATAATCAAAACAGGGTCAAAGTTCTCTCGAATCAATTGAACCATAGAACTACTCCTAACCGTATCTCTCGACCTAGGATAGTCTCGTTCTACCTATTGATGTTGATCTTGTTCTAAGTCTCAATCGCTAGATCTAGAGACTTGTGACTAATCAAATTAAGCAATTAAGTCGGGCCCTACGAAATTGATTAACATGAAGAACAATCTAATAGGAAATTGATTAAAAGCCAAGTCATGAATCGAATCAAGCCAAAAACATGTCAATCATATTGCCATAGATCCCCAATCGCCCTAGAAATTAAACTACTCACTCATATTCAAATTAAACATGGTAATTGCGATTAGGGAAAACAATATCAAAAGCATAAATAAATTAAAAGCAATAGTAGAATAAATTGAAGGATGAAATAATTACAAAAAGAGCAATTGAAATTGATGAATGAATGAATTTTATTGAAACTCCAATGAATAGCAAAAGTTAGGGTTCCACAATATGTAATTTGAGTTTTTGAAATTAAACTCTGATAATAAAAGTATGATTTTCACAAAATTAGGATTCCTCCCTTCTAATACTTTAAATGAGCCGCTCAAAAGACTATCCTATCCCTCAACAAATCAGCCTAGAAGAGAATAATTAAATCGGCAAAAACGACCCTGAACAGATCGGTTTAAGTCAAACCGATTGGTTTGAGGTCTATAAGCGGCAAATTCACTAGGCTATCTTCCACGGGCCATAACTCGAGTTCTGATGATCCAAATCATACATGTGACCTATCAAATCGAAGCTCTCGAAGTCTAGTTTCCAATGAAACTTGAATCACACTAATCTGACATACGAAACTTGACTTATGACCAAAAGAGTGATCATATGTCCGTAGCTCCACTCCTAGCTCCTCACTACTCTTCTCTAAGCTCCGTAGTGCTCGCAAATGAGTCCAAAATCACTCCAAATCAATGAAAGCAACCTAAAACTCATTCAAACACTAAAAAAACATATTAGTAGCAAGGAGGGCCTTAAGAAGGCCAAAAACCATTCAAAATAGCAAAAGAATGGGGAGAAAAACCATATATCATTGCAATACATCATTTTAGCACATACTTAAGTTCCTTTCCTTGCAATTTAATTATAGGATGTATAAGGGTAAAAATCAATTCAAAACTTTTTCATTCGTTTTGTTTCTTTTATATGTCCTGCACTAAATTGAGTACTTATGCACTAACACATGGTTGAAATATTTATATTGGCTAAAGAGTTTGCTTGGTTTGACATTCATCAAAAAGGGGGAATATTGTTGAACCCTAAGTTTTGATGAATGGCACTCCAAACCAAGAAAGCAAACTCTATGCATTATTGTTTAACAAGTGTTTAGTGTTGTGTTTTAAAGAATCCAAACTTCAAGGAATCTTAATGGATCGAGGACATCCTGAGGAAAAGGAAGGAGTTCCTATGATTATTAGAAGCTTTGGAAAAACTCAAGGAAGAAGTTCAAGATCAAGGAAGGTTGAGTTCCTTGGAAAAGATGACTCGACAAGATCAGGGAGGGTTGAGTTCCTTGGAAAATATGACTCGACATTGTGGTACAATAGATTTAGGGTTTCTAGATTTATTTATACTACTTGGCATTAAGATATGAAATAATTTCTCAAAGGATAAAAGGAAATAATATTAAAGTTTGTGATTTATTTTATTAAAGAATTTTAATCCGTTATTTTATAAAGGCCTAAAATAATTGTATATAGATTAGAATAAAAATCTTTTATAAAATATTAAAGATTATTTTTCCGTTAAAATATTTCTTAAAAACCTTATATTATGTCTTTTTGGTTTAAAACGTTTTTATCTTTATAAAATATCTCGTGTGTTTCTTTGATGAGTCCTTAAAAATAGGAAAGTTAGTTGCAAAAGAAAACGTGTGTTACTAGTCTTATTTATCCAACTAACCTGAGATTTTTAAGGACAATAAACGGCTAAAAAGAACGAGTGAGATTGTGGATTATTGAACTTGGTAGTCAAGTTCCACTACAAGCATCACTCCTGCAAAAAAGGGAGTAATGTGGTAGTGGACAACTGCTTTGTTTCAACGCCTACTGATCTCTCTATAAATACTTTAAGATAGTAATGAATCAAACACACACTTGAGCAAAAGAATTCAATCAGAGCATTTACTTTCATATTGTTGCCAAGCATTTAGGTCATTATTTATTGAGTTGTAAAGTGCTTCTTTCTGCGTATTGAAGTGGGGTTGTGAGTTTCATAACCGAGGGATTTCAAGGGAAATCGAGAGTTAGAGGGTTCAAGAAGTTTTTTGTGAACTGAGAACGAGGGTTCAAGAATTTCCTAGGGAATTGAGAACGAGGGTCTTAGATTGTATTTAGGTGTTGCATCCTAATATAATATAGACGAAGTCCTGTGTTGCATCAGGCCACAGTTTTCCTCTCTTGGTATTTGTCTTGAGAGTTTCTGTGTTAGAAAATTTCTAGTCTCGAATTCCTTAGTTTAAAGTTCTTGGAATTTAAAAGTGCTCAAGTTCCTCCAATACATTTCCCCCCCCCCCCCTTCCCTTGTATTATTCAGTCGATCCAACAATTTTAAGTTGCAATTTTGTTTTCTTCTAGCCGCTTTTATTGCCTTTTTGTCTTTTCTGGCTTCCAAGATTCCCCTTCCCCATTTGTTAATTGCGCCCCCTATCATTTGCGTGTTCCCGAGGTTGTTTACTAACTGTGTCTCGAGTACTCCCCCCCTTTTATTTAATTTTTTCCCTTTCACGTATCACCCCCCCTTTTTTGTTCTTTTATAATGCATTTCCTTTTTTTACTTAATTAATTAGACACTTTTCACTTCTCTAAGAACCCTTTTCCTATTCCCCATTACCTCATCCAACTTTTCCATCTCTGCCCTACTTTTGCTTGTCCCTTTTTATGTTTTTTTTATTATCCTTGTTTCCCACTCACAATAATTACGTAAACCCACTCGTTTATACTACTTACCATGCATAATTACACCATTAATCTTGTTGTTACAAGTGTAACGTGTAGAATGATATGGAATATACGAGGGATGATTAGGCTCTCCCTAGTCACGCCTGATGTGGAAGGTTGGAAGACTTGTGATGAAACGTCGAGAGGTTGTGGAACCGGAAGTGCTCTCGACTTATGGGCCTCTGGACTGGAATGCTCTCAATTGGAATTGGCTCTGGACGAAAATAGCTCTCGACCACAATGCTCTCGTCCAACTTGAAACAAAGGAGATAATCTATCGATTATCCCCCCTCCGATGCCTAAGTCAGACAATGTTTAAAGGAGGAAAAAGTGTAAGTAAGGTGCGATCAGAGAATCTCCCTTTTTGGTGAAAGTGATGTTAGGGAATTGATTGATGTGAAAGATAAAAGTGACGTGAATTGGGAACAGTGCAATAAATGGGGTATTTATACTGTTCCCCTGAACAGTGGGCTTGGATTTCATTTACTATATGAGGCCCATTTTAAGGTTACTAGGGTTTCCCTTTTTTTTTAGGGTTACTTCCCTCAGTAGCCTCCATCAATAATCAGCTAAATTATTCTTTTACCAGAACAGATGTCTGTACACGTGGCATGGTTCGAAGGGATACAAGTCATCCCTATTAGTATGCTTACGTGGCCGTTTCTAAGGGCGCCATGTCACCTAGGTTATGTCGAAGTGGCCACCAACTAGGATGCCACATCATTTGCCCCTCAAATTGATTCAAACCACCAAGGTTGACTCAATTTGGGAGTGTTTCAGCGGGAAAAATTGAATGGGTGATACCCGGTTTAGAACCTGGTATCACCGGTTGATTTACCTTGGATGACTGGTGGGTAGGTGAAATTTTTTTTACCCACCTATATAAGCTTTTGGAGGAGAGAGAAAATCCTCATTTATTACATTTGCTCTGCCTTCTCTCTTCTTTCTCTCTCAAGAATTTACCATTTTACAGCCTTGCTTTCGACATTCAAGTTTCCACGTTCTTTCCAATCTGTCGAGAAGTCCCTGTCAGACGACGAAACAATCTTGCTTTCATCAGGTAATTTTCTTCCCTTACTTTGCTTATATTTTTCTGTCTTAATGTGTGACCCTTCGAAAGAGTGATGCCCTTTAAGATGGGTGTTGGGGGTACCATCAAACCCAGGCCAACATCGAGACCAAGGAACACCTTTATTGACTGTCTCTCGTCGTTCTTGCCTCACAGATTACAAATCTCGAAAAATGACAAGAACGAAGCAAACAAGACGACTCCCATTTGGAGAACATGTAACCATATCAGTCTCGCCCTCCGAGCTGATTCCTTACACGAGAGACCAGGAGGTCCCTCCCCCTGAGACGTCGAGACAACCTGATGTACCTACAAACCTGGAGGACGACGAAAATGCGCCAAGAGGTCCTTTCAGGCAGACCATTTCCTCTTCTTCCAGTGATGAGGAAGAGCAGTCGTCAGAGGAAGATGTTGGACCTTCCAAGGTGAATGATGAGAGGTCCTCCCAAAGTGACTCATCGTCGTATGGAGATGAGTCGTCCGATAATGATTCTGATGATGAAGCATCTTCAAGTGGTAGGGAGGATTCGTCAGGAGAGGAGATTCATCCATCGGCACAAGAACCTCCCAAAAAAATAGAATTCTACGTGGCAAAGGGTAAGGAAGCTCCAAACAATGTCAAAATATCCCCTTCTGTCCATGAGAATTTAACCTGGTTAGCAACTACTCTTCGACATGATTTTCTCATTCCTAATCAACAAAAATTCGTAGTTCCGGACGTTAGAGAGACAATCCTGGACTGCCCATATGGTTACCATCCCTTTTACTTGGAGGTACTCGACTATGGGGTTCGTCCTTCATTAAACAAGTTTTATGGCAAAGTGCTTCATTTTTATGGGATCGGCATCTGTCAGCTGACTCCCAATTCTTTTTTACATATTCTGAATTACTTGGTGGTATGTGCCGTGAAGAACTGGGCACCATCGGTCAATGTCTTCGTTCACATCCATCAACTAAGTCGAAACCCCAGGTGTAAATAAAGTTGGTTCAAAATTGAACATGCCAAGGGCAAAGTGACTGTTTTTGACAAGCCCAACAAGGCGAGTCCCTGGAAGTCTCAATTTTTTTCTTTGAGATTCCTCGATTTGGAGAGCTCTCGGATGCTCAAAAGCAGCACATTCATGGAGTCTATAACCAATGTGCCAGTACCTCGAAGAGGTTGGGGGAAATTGGTGTTCGAGACTTGGACCCTCTCACTGTTGAGAAAAACAACAGGTGGGGTATTTCCTTGAGAAGAAAGACCCTTCGAAGGTTATCCCAGTAGATCTTTGGAAGAAGAATCCCAAGACTAGGAAGCCGATACTAGAGAAGATCCCCAACAGTTGGGTGCCTCTACACTTTGGTATAGGGATCCCTTGTTTCTCGAAGCCTTTCAACTAGTCGGTGTGAATGACGGGGCTCGAGGTAGTGGGATAGGTTGTTTATCTTTACACGACCGTTTATGTTCAACAATTACCTAACTTTTTTCTTTTCGTCTTGTTGCAAACACTGCTCGTAGGAAATTGCCACCAAAGAAAAGAGGCATGGATGACTTGGAGTACTTTGCTGAGCTTCGACAGAGTCGAGTGATGACTCCGGATGAAAAGAAGAAGGAAAACAAGGTACATCTCTCGTTATGTGTTGTTTCCAAATCCTTTGTCTATCTCTAATTCTCGATTACCTTTTTAATTAAAGTCGAGAATGGAGATGGATATTTTGCTAAGTCTTTACACTAACTGTTTCGACATTTTAACTTAGTCGAAACAGGTTATGTCTAGACTATGACTCGTCTCTTCTGTAAAGTCAAAAGAGGAGTTTCATTGAGAGCTTATGTCTCGTTATTATACTCCAAAGTCGAATGGGGAGATGTGTATTTCACACGGGTCATTTTGGTCGATACCTCCTTTCCCGTGTAAAATACACATCTCCAGACTCGACAGTTGTGATTAATCGAGTCAAATGTGTCGAATCCTAGGATTCGACTCTTTTGTTAAATCGAAGAGGGAGATGTGTATTTTACTAAGGTACGTTTTTGGACGAAACCTTATACCCTTCGTAAAATACACATCTCCTGTTTCGACATGTTTAGTTTGTCGAAAGGAAAGTCTTAGTCGAAAGCTTTGCTTTGACAAGATGTCTATAAGACGAATGGTGGGAGATGTGTATTTTACATGGGTTATTTTGGTCGAGACCTCCTTACCCATGTAAAATACACATCTCCTGACTCGACATTTGTAATTAGTCGAGTCAAATGCGTCGGATCCTAGGATTCGACTCTCCTGTTAAATCGAAGAGGGAGATGTGTATTTTACTTAGGTACATACCTAGTATCCTTCGTAAAATACACATCTCCTGTTTTGACATGTTTAGTTTGTCGAAAGGAAAATCTTAGTCGAAAGCTTTGCTTCGACAAGATGTCTGTAAGACGAATGGGGAGAGGTGTATTTTACATGGGTCATTTTGGTCGAGACCTCCTTACCCGTGTAAAATACACATCTCCTGACTCAACATTTGTAAGTAGTCGAGTCAAATGTGTCGAATCCTTGGATTCGACTCTTTTGTTAAATCGAAGAGAGGGAGTTGGGTATTTTGCAAAGGAATGGTTTTGGACGAAACCTTGTCTCCTTCGTAAAATACACATCTCCAGATTCGACTCATTTATTCAGTCGAGTCCATAACATCGAATCTTTGGTTTGACTTGTGTATAACTTGTCTATCCATAATTTGGCTAGGTATTTGAAATTCCTTTTGCAGAAAAAGCCATCGAGGGTGGCAAAGAGTAGGGCTGATCAACAGCCTAGTTCGAAAAAATCAAAGGGTCAGGATGACCCGAAAAAGAAGGACAGCGAACCAGGGTACTCCRTTATGAAACGGAAGGAGAGGGCTTAGACTGTTTGGGATGAATCAAGACCCCATAAATCAAAAAGGTCTAAGAACAAGGACGTCGACGTGGTGACTATTGACGAGCCTGCGTCCCCTCTTGACCCATTTAATGCGACGGATCCTCCAGTGAGGACTTCGTCCGCCTAACAATTAATAGCTTCTGATGAAGCAAGAAAGAAGAAGAAGAAGAAAGAAAAAACCAAGGCTCCTCTTCTCTGCCTCGTGGGGAAGGCGAGAAATCGTCCCAAGAGTCGCTCATCCAGCGAATGAGTGAAGTGGTTCATACCCGACGAGAGGGTAAGGAACCAATGATCAATGAAGAGTTCCACGGAGAGGGATCGATGGACGAGGAGGGGGACATGGACCCCCGAGAGACTTCAAGAAATAGAGGACTACAAGACCCTCTACCACATTCCCTTCGAGGATACGGTTATGGTCAAAAGCTTTGATGACATCGAACTTCAGGCCTTCGCTGATAACCCAGCTTCTGAGCCTCCACTCATCGTCTCCAACCCATAAAAGAAAACAACCTCCATAATGCAAAGGAAGATTCCAGACTTGGATCTAACTAAGGGGTTCTACCGTTTCTTWCGTCAAAGAAACGCCGAGCTTGAACGAGAGCTGGAGGAGGATGAGAAGAAGGATGACGACTACTTGGAGGAAGAGGGCGAGTCGTCTCTGGGTGACTCAAAGAAATTTAGCTGGAGGGAGAGTCGAAGCATGCTCTCGGAGATCACTTGTCTTATCCCCAAGGCTTATCGGGACACTCTCTAGGGCTGTGACAAGGGTTATGTCGGACCCTTCTTTGGTCTCTTCATCGAGGTTGGTTTTTAATTGATAAATAGACTTGA
>SNQN01013313.1:0-13607 GCA_008642245.1 Bassia scoparia | reverse complement strand
ATTGAAGGCATTCTACGGAGACAAAGACTTGAAGAGGCCAACACTGTTAGGTGGGACTTTATATTCGTCTTAAGCATCGAGTCAAGTTATTGATAMCCCAACATGGATGTGGATAATAGAAACACTTGTATCAGTCACATGGACCAAAGAGAAACAATCATCTWTGACACTGACAGACGCCATAGCAAACACACTGGATAAATTTACCTCAATCGGGATTCCAATCTCCTCCCCTAGCATCCGCATTTTAGCTAAACCCTTCTGGTAATTTGGACCACCTCTCCTCACATAAATGTGCATTTGTGCAGCCTTAAGCTTTGCTTCCTGTTCAAGCAAAGACCAGCGGATATGTTTCAGAGTTGTGCCGATTATAGAGTCGTAACATCAAATAAAATGTAGTGGCTGAACAAGTTTACCTTCTCCTTCAGAGCTCTGATTATCCCATTGAAAGTAGCAGCAACATCAGTGAAATTAGCAATACCACCTCCAATTACAAGGGCTCTCTTGCGTCCATCAGGGTTTGCAGTTGCACACTGAAGAATTTGCATAATTATTAGTATTATGTATAAATGATCCAATGAGMGCTAATCATGCATCAGAAAGACAGAAACTGACTTACRTCAATCACAACTCTGGCATACTGTAAAACCTCATCTTCATTTGGAGCACCACTATACTCAGCATAGTTCCCAAGCTCAGTGGCATAACCAAGATCCCCAACCTAAAGAAAGAAGCCATAAACACTTAATATATACCAGATAATTTCTATGGATCAAATGTTCATATTCCTGTCCAAAAAGAACGTACAGTATCTGCATAGATTACGCTGGCTCCTCCTCCAGCCACCATGGTCCAAATCCTTCCCTTTGGGTTCAAAACTGTGAACTTCAATGATGCACTAGTCTGCAGAACAAAGAACAGATAATACAATAAGATAACAACTTGACCAAGGCTAGCAGGACGGAAAGATTAGGGAACCTCATTTTTTAGAAAGCTCGTTACTTTATACCTTATCGTCTAGACTGTGAACAAAGCTTTCCGTTGGGCTCATAACCCTTCCAAATGGCAATGGGAACTCAATATTACCCCACCTGGAGAATTGTCATAAATCAGGCGCATGTTATTAGAAGTTGGAAGAACTATCTGGGAGTTGTGACGCTGTGTATCGAGAAGAGAGAAAGAGAGACAGGGAGCATACTTCTTGAAATTCTTGAAGGTAGCAGTATCATCTAGCTCTCCTCTCATGTCCAAAGGATAGGGACTCCCATTAACTAATGTGAAAGGATTCATTTCTAGGAAGGTGAAGTCCAAATCTGCAATCATGACAGTATTTTATTATTAAGCTTCAACYGCTCCTAACTTATATTCAAGGTAATCATATTGCTTACATATAAGATAAGGAAGGTGAAGCTAAGATTTACAATCTTATTGATAAAATGAATCAATAGTGAATTTGTTATGGTTGATGAATTTATCAACCTGAATTTGTCATGGACGTGCTTATGCATGCTACCATCTCTCTCTTCTCTCTCTCTCTCTCTCCCCCCCCCCCCCCTCTCTGTCTCTCCCTCTCTCTCTCTCTCTCTCTCTCTCTCTCTATCCTTTTCATGACTGCTCAAGATGCCTTTTATTATAGTGCAATTAAGAACTTGAGTTTATTTACTTCAAAAACCTGTGACACTAGGAGCGTTGTCAGCCAATCTTCATCCCACAAACCTCTAATGAGAAAACATTTGCTCTAATTTTGTTGTCTGAGATAATGCCACTTAAAAAAGGTATTTATAATTACCTGAAAAGATAGTGAAGATCACTTTGATAAACTCCTCAATAACTTTTGGCCTGAAATAGATAAAAGATTCGTCAGCAATATGAATAGAGTTATGCTGGAATCAGCAGATATATTCCCATGTTGCTCGAGCAACTTCACATAGCATTACTGCATTATAAACAAGGGTAATATAATTGATAATGTCTGCAAGTTAATTACAGTACCTCCAACGGTAAAGTACCAGCAACAAGAGGAGCCACGATACTTCAGATGTAAAGAAACAACCTGTGGGGGCACAATATTGTTTGACCTGGATCAGAAGAATCAATCTGATGAGTAGTTCCTTAAGTGAGCAATGTAGGTTAAGCTAACTTACGTCAGTGAAACAGGCAAATCTAAAGACTGTTGAGAGAGAATCGTGATCAATCTGTAAAATTAAGTGCCAGGATACCTTATCCTACAGTTCTCTCGATCTCAATTCCACCACACTGCTGAAAAGCTAATGCTGTTCCCCAGTCTTTTCTGAAACAATGTTCAAATGAACTCTTCATTGTGTTGGAACAAAAGGCTTCAACAAATGGAAAGTTGCTAATGACCCTTTAACATCCTCCCATCTCCACCTGACAATATTATAGCAACAAATAATGTTATTTGACACAATGAAACAACTTTTGTCAATTATAGCGCTCATTATCTTGAGGAACAATGCCTACTTAATCAGTGCAAGACGCCTCTTTACAAAAGCAGAACCTGAGAAAAGTCAAGATTCAGAGCAACAGTCCACTCTTGCCACGCTGCCAAAGCATATCGGGTTTCACAACAACTTTCAGATGAGACCATAGGCTCGTTTTCAAGAAGTTCATCCTAGGTTAGTTGACTCTGTTAATCTAGTTACAGAAGAGAAAGGCTCACATTACTTTAAATTCAAATAAAAACTCAGAGGCATCATGCTTTATAATAAGAGCTTATAAGGAAGGCGTTCCATTTAAAAGTTTTAAATAGTTACAACGATCAGGTTGTACATTACAGCAGGCAAAATTAGCCAAAAATGGTTCTTACTTTTCTAGTTTCTTTTCAAGGAGCAATATAGTAACTTTTCTTAATGAAGCGTTCGTGCAGAAAAGATCAAATTATTTGCATTGCGAGAGAAAGAAACAATTGAGTTAAAATTTATTGAAGACCTACAACATGAGTCTTGGAAAGCCAATCCATTAGTGTAGCAGAATAGTATTACATTTCGCAAATAAATTTTTTTTTAATCAAAAAAAAGCTATCATTATTATCAACTGCAACTGGCAAGGACTTCTCAACTTCTCATGGTTTGCTAAAAGAACAGTGTATGTATGTAGAAAATTCAACAGAAACTTACCTAGTAGACCAATTTGTACTCTAATTGCCACCACTTATTTAAGAGGCTGAAAGTAGAAAATGGATCATTACATAATACAGAATTTACCAACCAACACTTAAATATAAAACCTTTGATACATATGCTATATTGAATAATGTTGTGATCAGAGGTTTAATGGAAGTCTACAAGTTGCATATACTACTATACTGGAACGTTAAATTTAACGCCTAAATGATCAACCTATAGTGTCGTCTTCATGTAGCTATATAACAATTCAACATGCAACTAATTTTAAAATACGCATTTCTAAAGCGCGCGAAAGAATCCCTATGAGTTTGATCTCCTTGGAAGTTGGAACTACAGATTCACACATTTATAATACCGACCCATGCCACTTATAATCATATTGTAAGATAAACCATATCAAAACCAATCGATTTAGATGAAAGCTCGAAATCACTGTCCCTAATCAGATTCATATTCACAGTAAAATATCAAAATTTTGGTTAATTTCCAAAAAGGTTTGACGACAAAGGACACAATACAACATCAGTGGGGCATACATTCTGCAAACTCAAAACCAATATTCAATTGAAAATTTGAAGTATAAACATTCCCAATTCATTGACAATTGTAGTTCATAACACACAGTCAACACGCAAATATATTGATCAAATCCACATAAATCTGAAAAAAGAAGACCAAATTTAAAAAAAACAACATGAAAAAAATTAAAAGTCTTACTTGAGCTGATTTAATTGGGAGTTCAACCGAACAGATTCCTCTTAAAATCTCCTTTCAAACAACCTCTTCGAATCATATCTCTCTGATCTTCTTTTCGTGCATTCTTCAAAACCTATTTCGCAAAACAAAAAAAACACATTGTAAAATCAAACTCAAAACCTAAAAAATCAACGAACTCAACATTCGGACATTCAAAACTTAAATACTACCTCCAAATTACGAAATTTCAACCCATAAAAAATAAATTTCAAATTAATAACAAACAAAAAATGAACGATTATCGCAAAACTTAATCACTGAATTAGAGAATTGAACACAAAATCAAGAAAATCAACAGGTGTAATTTACGTTAAAACTGAGCTAGTTGAAGAGAGAGAATTGTGAAATTGGTAGGAAAACTAGCAATGGAAACCTCCTCAATGACTCAATCGTATTTATAGCAGCGGAAAATTAATTTACGATTTTGTCAAAATTTAATGTTTATTTAATTACGTTTTTTTTGTTTAAAGAATAATCAACAAATATGGAAAGTTGCCGGGAAGAAAAAAAATCGGGCTTCTTTGAAGCACATGTCACACCTAACTTTCACCTTAAGACCAACTGTTCTTTATTAGAAGAATCCTAGCCGTTGATCGCTAGCGGATTCGACCGCTGAACAAGATTTAATTTTTTAATGCTCGTTATTATCGGGTGATTAAATAGTATAATTACTTAATTGAGGTTGGCTTTGAGTTGATTATAAAGGTGGTTTTCAAGCTTCTTAATTAAGGATCAGACCGAGTAGTTAGCCGGAAGGAATGTCTCCCATATAAAATACTTATGTGAATTTCCTCGGAGAATTAGTTTCATTCACGTTTGTAGAGAATATTATTAGAATGTTGAATTAATAAGTTGTATAGCCTCAGCCAATTGGAACAATCATACGTTTGGATACGGCAATATAGTGTTAACTTGTCAGAGTTGTGAATGGGATCAATCATATGATGTTAGTTTTGGTTTTTGAGATATGGTGATTGCGTTAATTTAAGCAAACGAATTAGTACATTATCAATTATACATTGGATCATTATTAATGTACGTACCCACTTCATTTATTTTACGTTGTTCAGTTTGGCAATTCTGTTTTTGAGAATCCGGAGATCGCAGTTTTCTAGTATCGCATGCATGATCTCTTAGAATCGTTATTGCACTGTGTTAAGAATCTTGTGCGATTGATATTTGTTCATGTCGAAAAAAGATGAGGTGAATGGACTATCTGATATAACATGATTAATGTGTAGAATCATCATGATTATGTGTAGAATCAACGGTTGAATTAGTATTCTTTATTTGTAAGATATTCCTCTTTACTATTTATCAGAATTCATTCATCTCCCCCCACGGCGGATATATATCACCGGGCGGAAAGAAAGTGGGTCTTTTATTTTATCCGTTTCATTGACAAGCTAAGTACGTATTAATTATGTTATATATATTGAATGGTTGTATTATTGAAGAACATACCCATAATCAAATAGAAGAATGAAGAAGTGTTTGTAGTCTCACTCGTGGATCGCAAGGTGAGGCAACAATCAAAGAAAGGAGCCCTTACGAGCAACGTGCAAGTCTCCTCATTTCTCAAACATTGCACATACTATGGCAAATAATAATGGACTTTAAAAAGAAAAAATTGTATGATTATTTCAAGGTCGATTATTTTGTATAATTCCATTCTCATTTTACGACACGACTCACTTTTTAATAGATTATATCGTACTAACATGTAATCTTTTTTGAGTAATCATTTGGATAACTGGGTATGTCGTGTTTTATTTTTTAAAAGGTTGAATTTCAGTACCGTAAATCCAGTTTAGTGTAAGTAAGGGGAAAAAAAAAAATATTAAACGAACGTCTCTAATTGATATGCCGTTGTGAAATCTTTTTAACAAAATTATTTTTATTGTTTCACGTCTTTGTTGAATAAATTGAATCGATAATTTTTAAGTATGGTTTAATTTTTAGTAAATGTAGACTATTAGGTGCCATGATTATGAATTTGAGAGTGAGCTTGCAATGCGTACACTTTGGTCAATTCAACAATCATCATTCATCATGTCATTGGCACATAATAGTACAAAATTAGGGTTTCAAACGCCTACTTTCATTGAATTACTTTTGCACTCAAATCAAGCTTGAGTAGTTAGCTGTACTGTTGAGGACTGGGAACCCTAGTCCTTAAATTGTCAATTTCGCTGCGTAAAACAAAGTTCGACACACACATGCTTACTAGAATTTATGCTTGGATTTATTTGCGTCGTCGTATACCTGTATGGACGTATGCTTGGGCAGCTGGGATGGCAAATCAATTTCCGACTTGTCTACGTGAAAGCAAACCATTGCTAACCAACTTAAGTCGCCTAAGTGATGACAAGACAGCAACAAGAAAAAGGTCTTTTCAACAACCTGTTGCTGAAAAATTGTATGATACTATGATGCATTTTGATTCTCTTTCAATTGTATTTACAAGTATGATACATTTGATTCAATTTCTCAGCTTTAAGGGAAAAAAAAAAGAAGAAAGATTTCATTAACTCTGGAAGAATCGAGACTAGTCTATCTTGTCGGCGAATTGGAGACCTGTGGTGTACTCAAATAGTGGCATGATTTCTATCATGTTAAACGAGTGAAGTATGCCTGTATGCTGCACTGAAAGGGAAAGATTGATGGTCGTTTCACGCCTTCGCGCCCTGATAAGATCGCGAAAAATATTTTGAAAGCCATAGGTGCTTCATTTTGACATTAGAGAAGACCATTAGCACGGATGTGCAACAAGCCTACTGTCGCATACCTGCACAATGACCGACATAATTTGTCAATTTAATGGAGATCTAAATTCGCAAACCAGAGAAACTAAATCAGGAGATCTGAACGACACAATAGTTAAGGCGGTAATGATTACCTATATCGGGAGAATAAGGGGGCGACAAATCCATGAATGGATACGGCCACCTGCAGCAAATTTGGAAACAATTCAAGGCAAACATGATCAGAACAACATGCAATAAACTAGGGCATTCTGGCAAACATTGGTTTTAAAAAAGGTAACACTTACGGTATAGGAGAAACAAAGCATGGATTATCCATTGGCATACAACAAAACTCAGTCCACAGGATTCAAAATATTGCTATGCCGGAACATTAGGGAACCTCTGAAAAATAACGAAAGAATAAAACACGGACACAGTTACATACAATACATACATTATGAACCTGAAGTGTTCTTAACCCAGAAAACTTCCCAAAAGAAGGGTAAATCTTTAACCAGATTGCAATTTTAAGACGGGCGTCACCAAGAATGAGAATGTTGACTGAATGCATGCTAATATCATACTGCCATAAAAAGAAGAAGACAATTATATTGGAAGACTTTTGATGTCCATAAAATTTGTCGCCAACATAATCTTTTAGTCATAACCAAAAATATTTAGTACATTTTGAAAAAAAATATTTTAGACGCAAAGTGTATTTAATTACACATCTTTTCTTCTTTCTAAATTATAAACTCCGGAAACAAAAGAACAAAAGGAAAAATAGTACGTTCAACCCATAAAAGTTCATACAAAATATCTTTACACGGAGTATTGCGTCATTGTATCTCTTGTCCAACATACAGTTGACACTGGAACTCCAATAGCAGAAGTAAGAACTTTATGGTGTGGATTGCTACTAACCAATAGGGCTAGAATGCCTGGACCAAGGCGTGGGCCGGCACGGGTTTGAGAAAACGGCAGAGCAGACGTATGAGGCCCGCAGTTGACACAGCATAGCAGGCTCATGGGTCATGCATGGATAACATTTAGAAAATCCATCACGACATCAGCACAATTAGGATCTAACAATACTTGGATATAATGATATATAATACCTAAAACATCAGGGGTAGAATCCCAATATCCCATTGCACCCAATGTCACAACACTCGTTRGTGACAACATTCATGATAAGCATCTACTTTTCTTAATCCTTACAGCTACAAGGGCCAAGATTGAAGACAATTGCAATGGCTACAGTTTTATGGTTAGCCATCATAATAGATAATCTAAGAAGTAAAAAAGTATTTTTAAAATATKAATATGCCTTTTTACAATAGCATTAATTTGAATTAAGCATGCATGTACATCGGAAAACTTGTCATTGCAGTAAAATTAACTGCAATGAATATATGGAATACCAACTTTTTACTCAAAACACCAACTGAGCACTTTCTACTTTTCACGTTACAAACTTACAAGTATTGAATAACCGAGTTTGAGACGTGTCTAATGCAAGTTCAATAAGATAAATAGGATAATCGGAGACTTGGAGTCATAAGACAATTATCCTCAATAGCTCCATGTCCTTAATATATCCCCAASAAGGCAGCAAGAACTTAGAAGCAACAGAGATGATCATAAGTTGACACTATTCTTAAAATACAGTAATTGGCACATACAATAGTAAAGTGTGTAGAAAGTAATAAAGTTATAAATTTTGTACTTACAAAAGCAAGTTTATGATTTGCATTTAGAAATGGGTAAATCACGAGCCAGTAAACAACATCAGTAAGCAGCACAGCACCTGCAGCTACCTGTTTRCATTGATGACATGGTACACAGGGTCAACAAGTTAGAAACAATYTTACTATTTTGCTGGTCACATGAATCCATCCGAACAAAAGATTACCCTTTACTAGATTGAAAGGCAACAACACTTCTAAATTGGAACATTTTTAATTGTCAAAGTCCAATCTACGCCCACATAAATGGAATGGTGGAGTGCATGGAGAGAAGACACMAATTATAAAGGATACTCTAGAAAAGGGTTAATAATGAAAAGAGCTYGGGCAGTGTATCAAATTTCCAGTCAGAGAGATTATAAGTTCACCAAGTGACAATGTTATCCTAGATTATAATGTTAGCTCAATAATCAAATATTCAATTTTAGATTTGTACAATTGTACTGTCACATAACAATTRCCACCACCGACAGTATAGATAAAGGTTCAAGAAAAGTTTTTGGAGRATGCATATTGTAGTCCCGCTTTAACAAGRGACCTACAGAAACACACTGTTAAAGGGTACAGACTAACCTGGTACATGACTTGGAGAAGATAACACATAAAACCTGCAATGTTGTGAACATGAACTTCTTGATTATTCAAGCTTTTTAACAAAGGCGTGTTGGCAGTACCTCCGAGCTTTGGGGAAACATAAGATCCTTCCTCAGCATCAAAATTTTCAGAAAGATCCTTCAAGTGACAAGCTCCGTCACGATAAGACCAGCATCCATAAAGAGAGAATGCAGATGCAAACTACGAGAACACGTCACAAAACCAAGAAATTGTATGTTTCGTAAGTAGAAGATACATGTACCAATGAACAAAAGAGTTATATGCAAAGCTATTTACAGTAGGGAACTAGGGAACCACAGAAACCGCAAAGAGCTGCATGTGACTGAAAAGAAATCACAATGGAACTAAGATTTTCTGTTTCCATAACAGTATGGAAATGCAGGATCCATATTGGCCTTTTGGTGCACTCTAGGTGTCACACAGATTTTAGGTCCGGAAGTCATTTGAAAACTTCACGAGAAAGTGATGGTCTAGCTTTCTCTTGGCATAAAACCTCTTTTATTAATAATTGGGAATGCTGGGAGTAGAAGAACGTACCCCAAAGTATAAAGTGGTTAGCGTAAAAGTCCACCTGTTTAACGCCAGGAAAAAACACACATCAACAGAAGGAAAATAAAATCCATATCTCCACTATATTTATTAAAAACATGATTGCAGCTTGGAATCATTTTGAAGAAAATGAGGAAAATAACAGCAAAGAAGGTAACTTAGTTTTTAACACTATAGCTTAATCACTCTTGACAATAGAATCATTTCCATCATCGAAATCAAATCCACAAAAACTGAGACTCACTGAGTATGTAGTAAAAGACGCCAGGTCCAGCAAAACATAGCATTTCCACGTGATACAATGCCAATGCAGAACAAAAGCAAATTCTAAAGCAAGCAGAAAGGCCAGGATGGATGTTTTTCAGACATGTCCTTTCCAAATTTCATCTTGTGTAAGACTCCGCAAGGTAAAACTCTTGTTTCTTCCTCTCATCGTGCCGTTCTCCTTCTACCTTCGTGTTTCCATCATAAGGAATGCGGCAAAATTACTCATGGTGCCGAGACATAAATTGCCCAAAGAAATCTCCAGTTCAACCAATAACTACGGGTTGTTTGTGTTTCTCGGCCATGCTTTGTTTGCCAAATTCGTTAACAACCTTCATGAGAGTAAGAAAAAAAATCATATTACCCACTCGTTTTAAAATCTCCACCATAATATTAATCTCTTTTCTAATCATATAATATCGGAACTTGGAAGTTGAAAAGGCAGTAATTTTCATGGCTTAAGGGCACAACAATAATTTTGTGCACACAAGAGTATTGATCTAATTTCCTAAATGCGCTCACAAACTCTATCAACCCACAGCACCAGTATCTTATACTCCCTGCGTCTCAAAACACGACATTTAGCTCGTTAGTAAACGCGGCATTTCTATTGATAAATGAATAACAACACTACACTTCGCATCATAACTTGTAGTGTGATCAATCAATATTGATTGGATACACTAGTCATTATACACTGAGACTATCAAAAGCCTTTTTCCTCAAAAATATCAGTAATTTCTTGGAAGTGAGATATCCATCCTGCCATAACCTCATGAAAATACAAATGCCAAATATTTACAATAAGATTAAATCCTAGTTGGACTCTTTTTCATCTTTTTAAATGTTTGCACTAGAGCCAGGACGGGATACGAATCGCCCGAACGAGGAGGAACTCGGAGTCACTTCCAAGTTGGACTTGAATGCTCAATGAGCAGTAATTCTAATAATCATTACTCATTAAACAGGCAATTATGGTTGATATTCGTTAAATATTCTTCTTTTGTTCCTAAATTTCATATCTTGATCTTTCAATTTCTGACATATAAACATTCATTTCCAACACCAACCCACATAAATTACTCCAATATTCTATCAATAGAAAAGATCAAATTCACATTAAAAAAGATGAAAGAAACACTTTTTTGTGATTGAATACACAATTACATTCAATTGAGCAAAACAAGAAATTAGATGAATCTAAATATTAATGGGTTTCTTCAATAAACCATCAATATACAAGAACTGAGAGGAGCTCATAATACTTAATATAATTAACAAGTGCAATAGCGAAAAAAAAAATTACAGAAATTACTTGATTAATGATTGATCTGAGAAATACAAAGTTGAGAATTAAAGGGGAAAAATGGCGCAAAGCAGAAATTAATGGAAAAAATTGGGGTGTTAATATTGTTTAATGAAAGGTGTGATAAATGGAACAAAGAAAGCCCATACAACAAACAGTCCTGCTTAAAGCTTTGATTTCGGGATTTCCAGCTTGAATAAAAAAGGAAATAAGTGAATAACCAAAAGAATTCAGTAATAAATTCGTGGTATTTTTCTCAACTTTGCAAAATTAACAATTTTCTATAATTTCCTGTATTTGACACGTGGAAGTAATTTATGGTAATGATTGTGCATATTAAATTCCGGGTATTTTTTTATTTTTTGGTCTTAGAGCGAAATATTTTAATTAGGAGTATTTTTTTTTTTGGGTTTATTAAATTTGAATGTTACGAGAGTGCGCAAGTGTAGGGATGAAAATTAATCTCGGAGATTTTTGCGTTTATTTATTCTTTATTTTTTTGGTATTTTTTTAATGATATGTCTTCTTTAAATTTATAAGATTTCACATCTTGCTTCTCATTAACTAATGTTTTCTTCAACGCTCACTTAATAGTATTTCATCAAAGACTATTGTAGGCTGTAGCCACCAAAGGTGACATTGAATTGCTAACCGGATTCCGAAACCCGAACAATATTATCTAATAATTAACTTAATGTGATGTTAAAAAATAGTCTGCATTCAAAATTGTTATTTTATGTTGTAAGAAAAAAGGAGAGAAAAAACTATTCAAAACTTAATACATTGTAAAGCAATTTCGTCAAAATTATTACGGGGGAGTAGAGTAGTAACTATGGGTTCGAAACCGAACATTATCCTTACTTGATCATAATATTAGTCTAACAAATGGTTTATGAAAATTTTAGTCAAAATATTTTAACTCTAAACATTAAGACGTATCCGTACTAGAAAATAGAGAATGCCACGCAAAACAACGTACCAAAATTTCTATCCTCTTTCAAGGTACATGCATGACAAATATATATGACTTGGTATGATGAGAATATGTCAGCATCTCAGATCTCCAATATAAGTTAAGCATAGTTTAGACATAACCAGTTAGCAGAGTTGTCTCCTTGTATTATGTTGTATGGAACTTACGTACGAGTACAAAATAATGGAAGTGGGGAAGAAAATGGGTTTTGTGTGTTGTATTACTAGAAACAAAATTGATTTCTCACTAATAATTACCTAATCAAATAAATAGCTTGATCTTTGCTTGTACTATTCTCGACTTTCGATTTTGTTTTGTTTATCGTGAATGAAAAAAACAAATGAAATGAATTGTATTGTTTACAAGAGAGGGAAATTAGGTCAGAAACTGGACTGAACGGAACGAAACAAAACTTAAAAGCCTCCATGGCTTATGTTCGAAATAAGTACGACGCCCAAGGATCCGTTCTTTGTTTGAGTCTCGTTGTTTWTAATGCCAAGCTTGGTTATACTTGTGTTCGGGTATGTCATTCTAGTATTTGTAACGAGGTAGGAAGACAAGACAATTGCATTATCAAAGTAGACGAAGGGGCAATTCGCCGAATACATGTTATTACAACTAGAGCTAGGCGCAAGGAAAAAAAACCCTTGATCCACCTAGTTAGTGTTTGCCCTCTTTTATTTGCTTTTCGAGCTTCGAATAAATTAGTGATATTTTGTCATTCATATCATCATAATTCATATGTACAAAGTGCAACATTCGCTCTATTTTTTCCCCCAAACCAGTGATAAACAGAGGCCAGAAGAACACGGGTTTGAGGATAACTTCCTAACAGATTTAACTTTCAATCACAGTGAAGATAATTACATGATGGTGTAATCCTTTCAATCCCCGATTGTCTAAAGCAGTAGTTATTCATTATCCTCATGCAGTTGCTTGGCAATAAGATCAACTGGTAATGAGCCAAGAGGGCCTGAATTTTCTGAGTTCTCAAACGGGTCATCTTCAAACTCTTCAAATTCATCTTCTTCATCGATCGAATAGTCACTAAATTCTTCGTCGTCTTTGAAACCCGTGTCTTCTGTTTCTGAATTTGACATTGAATCTGCACCTGCATGAACTAGTGCAGGATATGAATGCTCGGTAGCTTGTGTCATCCTCTCAAATTCCTCTACCCTTTCCAAAAGAGCATCAGGACCAAGATCAGTCTCGTCCAGTAAAACAGCCTTATTGGACTCCAGTGCACGTGTCCATAGCGCCATCATTCTTGGGCTTAATCTCGCCTTTTTGGGTTCACCTGATTACCAAACCATGAATAAAACGTTAATRCAGTCTGTAAGAAAAACAGGAAGTGTCTCGAATCTATCTTGGAATGTATTAGATGTATGTCAAACAGGAGAAATTTAAATAATTCCAGAAAATGAAGAAAGATGCTGAGGGAATGCCTCAAAAGCTACTAAGCGCAGCAAGCTAGCACTTTTGTTGTGAACTTTAACAATTCAA
>SNQN01013312.1:0-13613 GCA_008642245.1 Bassia scoparia | reverse complement strand
GTAAGTTCTCATGAACAATCACAACCTACATTCTCTCTCTAAATATTAAACACCCTGGTTAAGTACTGACACCTCCATCGAAGGGGCTGATCCTGGGTTGCCCCAGGGTAGTTCACCTGTGTTTTGCAGGTAACCGGATTGCAGACTAGGTCCATCTTCACCAACACCGGCTCGTTGGCCACTGCCACGTCAGCAGTACCATAAATTGTACCAACACCTATGATAATTTTTCCACTAGTGAATTTTTTGGAGCTTCTCAACATGTAGCCTGATGTGTTTGTGAAATCCTCCATTTGGCGGAATGAGGCTATTTCTTATGATGATGTTTATTGTAAAGTTTTATGTGCAGATAAGAGGGCCTCAATCGTCGTATTATTGAAAGCGTATTTGTTCTATCTGATAGGCTCCCCATTATTCACTGATAAGAGCGGAAACAAAATCATGAGTCATCTCATGTATGAGATAGAGACAGATGTCGATAAGACCGGAGAGTATTCTTGGGGTTCTGAGGCATTAGCGTACTTGTATCGACAACTAGGTATGGCATCTAGGGTAGAGTGTGTTGGGATTGCAGGTTTTATGACGCTACTACAGGCATGGATTTATGAGTATTTTCCTTGTCTTCGTCCTCGGCAAGGCTCTAAACCGACTACRGAGGGTGATGCACGGTGTTCACAGTGGGACTGTATTCGGAGCACGAACTATCATCATCGCCTACTGAGTTTTAGGTCACGACTTGATCAGATGATAGCTAGAGAGGTAATTTCTATTTAGTTCTTTAGGTTTTTCTAAGGTATACCCTTGGGGTATTGCGTTTTCTAAGGTATACCTATGCTTTTGAGAATGTCTAAGGTATACCCTTGAGCTTAATATCTTTCATTAGTCATACCCTCCCCAAGTTAAAATAGTAACTCGAGTTAAGTTTAAAATAAAAAAAATTAAAACCCTAAACCCCCTCCCTCCTTACTCTCAACCACCCACCACTCACCACTAACCCTTTCAAATCCACCGCCAACTGCAACCAACCGACGCCACCACTCCAGTCGTCGCAACCCCAACTGTCGCAAACCCATCGTCACAACCACTGTGCTTCTTTCTTCTCTCATTCTCCCTTCTTTTAGCTCCTCTCTATTTTTCCCATGGCGGTGGAAGATGAACAAACAAAACCATGCTTTAATTTTTGAATCAAATTTCGACAAATTGATTTAGGGCTTTGTTTTATTTTGATTTGAATTGCAAAATCATGCTTTTAATTACTATTTTCATTTAGAAATCAAAAGGTTTTGATTGAAACAAAAGAAAACCCTAGATTTTTTTTCACAATTTGATTTTATTGATATAAATGACGATTTCAATTCAATCATAAAAATTATTTCACAATGACATGTTTCTTACTCCAAATTTAAGCGAAATTCGCACAAAAAGTTTATGATTTTGTTTGACAGTGTTCGAACTCAACCCATAATTTCGAATTGCTTGATTTTTTAGGGTGGTTGGCGTTCGCAGAGTGGGGTCGGCGGCATGGCTGGTAGGCGTTTGAGTGGTTGTAGTTGAGGTTTCGAGTTGGAGTGGGACAAGGAGTTTGTGAATTGTTACGCGAGAGTTCGATTGGTGTGCAGGAGGTTTTGATGGAGTTGCGAGGTTCGAGTGGAGTGATCGCGATTGGTGTGCCGGGTTCGTTGGCTAGGGTTCGATAAGTGGAGTGGTCTGGGCGTCATGGTGGTTAGGGGCGTCGTGGTGGCAGGTTTAGTTTTGCAACGGGTAGGGCATGATGGGGTGGGGGAGGGGTTGGGAATGGTTTGTGGTGGGTGGTTGAGAGAGTTTTGGGGTTTAATTTTATTTTTTAATATTTAGAGTTAACTAAGGTTAAGGATTGAATTAGGGAATGTGTATTACTTGTAAATGTTTGAAAACTTAAGGGTATACCTTAGACATTCTCAAAAGCATAGGTATACCTTAGAAAACGCAATACCCCAAAGGTATACCTTAGAAAAACCCTAGTTCTTTTGTCTCCAAATTTTGAACTAAATCTATACTAATTGGTGTAAATGTAATTGCAGGTGTTGTGGCAACCTTACGGACCCAATCAGGATCATATAGTCCTGAGGATGATTTATTTGGGACGTATAGCTTTTCGAAGTGTTGTTGAGGCTTACAACCCCGAGCGTGTATTGAGGCAGTTCGGGCGTGTTTAGGGCATTCCACCTCTACCGGACTTGCCCTTGAAGTACCACAGACCCCGTAAACCTAATGCCTATGATGTCAGTTGGTTACTTACTTACAGGCCTTGCTAAATCATGGAGGAAATATTTAAGGGATATTGGGTATAGCACCAGTGCTCATGAGAGGATAGATGATCCAGAGTTTGTTGTCCGAATTGGTGTGCCGATGGTTACATTGACTGGTTCTACCAGTGTTCTCACCCCACATTGGTTCGGGATGGTTCAGGTGACGTTCGTTTGGTGGGCGATCATCGTACTCACACTGACTATGTAAGTTAAATTAACATTTCTTTTCCTTGTGCAATGTATTATCCAATTGCTAACAATTTGTTTATTGCAGTGGATGAGTAGGTGCATAGAAACCATGCGGGGATTGATGATTGAGGTTGGCGACGACACGACTTCGTATTCAATTCAAGCGAAGGCCATCATCTCTGATCGGCAAGACTTCTTGTCTTGAGAAATTCATGGTTATGATTTATAGGACTCCCATATTCTCTATTTCTTTGTTTTGATGAACATTAGACTTTGCCCATTGGATTCTTATTTTCATGATGTAATTAGTACTTCAATTTGGACTTTGACTTGGACTTTGTTTTGGACTATAATTTGGACTTGTCAAGAAAATATGTCTAATTAGATGGAAGTAGTTTAAGTAGTTAAATTAAAAGTTACATGCTTAGTATCTAACGAAGAAATACATGCTATGAAATTGAATGAACGTTTCACATACTTAGTAGTCTAACGAAGAAGATGATACTACATATCAACCAACTCAAACCACTTAGCAATCCTATGTGCATAGATTGTGTCCCATCCAGCTACGGTGTCATCAGGTAAATTGTACTAGAGTGTCGCAACGGGGGGTAATGGGCTATCCTTCTGCAAAACAAGTCGAACAAAGTGTCTCCTACAATGTATGCATACTTGGTCGGGATTTGGACATTGAAAAGTGCCTCAAGCCCGACGTTAGCTAAGAAAGACTCCACATGAGCCGTAATACCAAACTCCTCACAAGTGGGAGGATGACAAAACAAGTTAGTGTTGATTTTCCTCATCTTGAGTGAATTGAGCTTGGCCAAAAACTCTCCGGAAGCCCGGATATCATAGCCCTTGGGCTCGATCGGCCTTGTTGAGTTGAGATCGTCCTCCTCCTCTCTTGGAGGACAGGAAGAGGAAGGCTCATTAGTTGTCCTAGCCTTTTTGGATGATTTCCGGCTAAAGATGTTAAGTCCCGACATGTTTTTGTTGAGTACCTACAATCAAATTCGTAAGTCAAGAATATTAGTCAATGATTATGAGAGAAATCAAACAACTCACTAACCCAACTCCCTCAAATGCTAACTTATGTCAACAACAACTCTTAGCATGACAAGGACCATTAAATAAATAAATAAATAAATAAATAAATAAAATAAATTGCCAACAACTACCCACTTTTTGTCGACTTTTAGAAACAACTACCCACTTTTTTTGAAAACTTTGCGAACCACTACCTCTTAACGATTTTACGCTAACACCGTTAACTCTCTTCCTTCCAACCACCACGAACCACCCTTCTTCCACCTCCCTGAACTGCTATCACCCCTTCCACCTCCCTTCACTGCTACCACCCCCTGCCACCTCCCCGTCACCTCCCCTACAGGCTACAGCACCCCTTCCCCCTTGCAGCAAGCCACAACTAGCAGCCCCCAACAACCACCCCAAACCACACCACCGTACCCCAGCCAAACTCGCACAACCACCCCAGTCAAAACCGTACCACCAGGCCCCCACAAGCTGCGCTATTCTTCAAAGAATTCAATCCCCAATTTCGACCATCCACCACCACCACCAATTTAGATTTCGAAAATGACCATCACCAATCCCCAATTTCATAAATCACCACCACCATGTTATTCAAGTCTTTCGAAACCACCACAAAACCAAAACTCTATCCCCAATTTCGAAAATCACTCAATTGGAAACCACCATCAATTCAATCTAGGGTTTTCATTTTCAATTTGGGGATTTTTGATTTTAAACTTGCAAAGGGCGTAACTACTTGAATACAACTCCAAATTAAGTAGTTCTTGAGCCTATTTCATGTATTTTTTCTAGCTCTATAACTTTCATGAAGAAATCATGTCCAAAACATGGGAGAAAGGCTGAGAAAAATGTCATATATGGTTCGTCGCGAATGGTGGTGGCAGTTCTGTGGTGGTTGTGGGCTGCTGCCTTGTTCTGCGGTGGTGCTGGTGGGCTGCTCCAATGGAAGGCGGTGGTCACTGGTAGGTGGCAGCTCAGAGCAGTGAGGGAGTGGTTGTTCATGGTGGCTTGGTTGCTTAGAGTTAACGGTGTTAGCGTAAAACCGTTAACGGGTAGTGGTTCGCAAAGTTTTCAAAAAAAGTGGGTAGTTGTTTTCAAAAAAAAAAGTGGGTACTTGTTTCCAAAAGTCGACAAAAAGTGGGTAGTTGTTGGCAATTTTTCCAAATAAATAAGTGAAAGCTTAAAAATTAAACTCTCCTAAAAATGAAATTTTCTTTCAAAATTAGCTCAAAACAACATAATTCAACATATAAATGCATACTCAATGAAAAACAAAAACCATGGCATATACTAATACAAGTCCAAGTTAAAATTTTCACTCCCTTATTTTGCTTTGGCCGAAAAATATTTTTTTTCGGATTTTTGTGTAAAACCCATACTTATTTTCTTTTTTTTCATTGGCCTATTAATTCTAAAAGGGAGTAAACAAGCTTGAACTTGAATTAGCATACAAAATTGAGCATGAATTTATATATTGAATTTATGCAAAAATTTAAACTAATTAATAATAATCAAACACACTCATCAAAGGCATAACACAAATTCAAACCGTAAATTACATAAAGTTCACATAAATCCACTTCAAAAATAATTACTCACTTGAACAAACATCCAAAATCACATCAAAAATCAACAAACTTCACAAATAAACAAATATACCCAAATATATAACAATCCTAAACACATTGAAAAATCATGGAAAAACTTGCAAAAATAACAAACCAAGCATCCAAATTCAATAACAATTCCCAAAATTAATTTAGGAAAAATTAACAGGTATAATCCCACCTTTGGTGGGTCTTCCAAAAATAAACCCAACTTTGAATTATTAAGAAATAATCCAAACTTTAGGGGTTCCCTTCCATTTTTGCACCCATACCGGTTGGGACCTATTGGTGACCTGTTGATTAAGTTAATTGGACACGTGTCATTTCCTAAGTGGCTCTAATTAAAATTAAACAAATTAATTATAATTTAATTAATTATAATTATAATTAAATCTAAGTCAACTTAATCTCTCTCACCTTACCCTCACCCTCACCCACCACCACAGCCTCCTGCCACCGCCTCTCCCATCTGCCGCCACCACACACTCACCACCTTCACAACCACCACCTGCCATCACCAACCACCACCAGCCATCCACGACCAACCAAACACCAGCCATCCACGACCAACCAACCAAACCCTCACTGTCACTATCCTCACCGCCACCACCAACCACCACCCTCAACCCCCTATTCGCACCCTCAACGACCAAAACCACCCACGACTGGCCAAACCACCACCCTCAACTCATACCCACGACCCCCCACCCACGGTAACCTCCCCCCACACGAACCACCACCACCACCCGCGATAATTAGTCCACCACCCAAGAAAATCAACCTCCCACCCACGGTAACCTCCCCCACTGCTTCAAATTATCCCCCCACCCCTTCAATCAACCCCCGCCATTGAAATCAGCCTCTTCTCCCCCACAAAAACCCTCCCTCACCACTGCAACCAACCACCACATCAGCCAACACCGCCACAACAGCCATAGTCGCCAAAACCATCCGCCGCAACTAGCCGCCAACTAAAACCAGAGGAGAGAGAGAGAGAGCGAAAGAGAACAGAGAAGGAGAGAGAGAGAGAGAGAGCTGAGAAGATAGTAGAGGAGGAGAGAGGGGGGGTTTCGGGGAGAGAGAGAGAGGGGGTTTCGAGGTTTGTGAGGTTTTTATAAAAAAAAAAMAAAAAATTAAACTAAGCTTTAACCGGTACAACAAGTAACCGGTAATCGGGTGCAAAAATGGAAGACTGACCCCAAAGTTGGGATTATTCCGAAATAATCCAAAGATGGGTTTATTTTTGGAAGACCCACCAAAGGTGGGATTATACCTGTTAATTTTTCCATTAATTTAAAGATATGAGTAAAGAATGTTACCAAGCTTGAACACCAAAAACTTGTATGATTTGCTAGCCCACAAGCAAAAACCACGAAAATTCAAAGTGCCCGGAATTAAAATTTAGTTGAGGGTAAATGTAGAGGATTGAAAATTGTGAAGTTTGATGAAAATTTGGAAGGATTTGGTGAAGAAATGAGTGAGTTGTGAAGGATTTAAGTTGGATGAAAATGAGTAAAAATGGGGGTTTGAGTTTGAGTTTGATGAGTATGAGTGAGTGAATGTGAGTGATTGTAAGGAGAGAGAAAAGAAAAATAAAAGAAAAAGAAAGGATAAGGGGAAAGGGAGGGGAGCCGTGGGGGGGTGGGGTAGGGGAAAGAAAAAGGAAAAAAGGATAAAGGGGAAAAATGAAAGAAAAAGAAATAGAAAAAGGCACAATGTGGAATTTTTCTTTTTAAGAATTGTAGGACGTGGGCCGCGCCCTCGCGTATAGCGGGCGCGCGGCTTGGTACTACATCGAGGTGCTTDTGCGTGGGCTTGAGCCACGGATCCCGCACGTGAGTGCGTTGGGGTAGTGTTGTCGAGTAAGGGGATGCCACCGTGCCTATATTAAAGGTTATTCCACGGACGCCCGAACGTTGGTGCCAACATTAATGGCCCACGTTCTGATCCAGAACCGTTCGTGTGCCCTGTGATAATCGGGGATCATTCCGTCTCATTCATAGATAGCCCCATAGTAGTCGCCGCATCGTACAGCTGCCGCACTACATCTCTGAGATAACTATACATCTGTCAATGTCCATTGCCATTCCATCTAACGGTATTGAATGCACATAACTACATTTTAGCACCTTAGAAGCGTACTTTAAGGTACTACGAAAGTTGTGTTTCTATTATGCACAAGAGACTACCCCTACCTAGAAATTGTGACCACTTTATTGCATTAGTCAATTATACACGGTCGTGAAAAACCCGCTAGTGTGATCCTACTATGTCTTAATTTTCGATTTTAATGTAATCGTTTCACATAATTCGGTCTCATTTAGCAAGAATTATTATACAAATGATTCTCTCATCATGACAATGTTGAGTATATATATGAATTCAAATCATATATACAAATATACCAAAGTACTCTCTCCTGTGAAAAACTGCAAACTCATATTACACACATGACGTCGTTTAGTGGATAACTATAGCACATTAGCCGAAAGTTCTCCTGAAAACCTGTATCTATTCCCTACTCTTCTTTCTGGTGCTCAGCTATACCATACACGTGACTAAACAAAAGTCAGCAAATGGTGATATAGCTCTCCGTTTGAGTTTAAGATAATACTCGGATCTCTCTTTCGAGGCTCTCGGACAATAGTGAACCCTCTCCGCCTTGAAATCGCCCATAATAAGTAGTCTTATCAGAATGTGCAGTAAAGGTAATATTGCATCTATTTTCCAGTCGATAATTTTCTCCTCCCAATAATAAAATGAAAAAAGAACGGAAAAACAAAGAAAGAAGATACATGATGAATTCCGCACTACATAGGCCATATTTACCGTGAATAATAATAGGTTGAATCTCGTACATTTTGTAGTTTAAGTTTGAAACTGTCTATAGTAATTATATAATTAGAGAGGAGTCGGCTGACTTTTTATTAAGCATTACGTGGCGACCTCAAATCTCATAGGAAAAGATTAAGCGACAGTGTCCCTTGCTTGCTTTGAAACTCTCGAAATGCACCAGACTCGTGAGCCTCTGTCTCATTGAGATACTCGATAGTGATACTATATAATTGTCGATTTAGAGTGTTGTGATTGAGTGAGCGAGAGCAGACGCCATATACCTATTGGTCGAAGAGGAGCAGAGCCGAGATGAATAGTCCTCTCACAAACTGGTGTTTATATTTGAAGGGTCGAATCGAAATAGTCGAGATAATCATATAAAATATATGCGTGATTTGTTATATATGGCACACTGATATTTAATTGAGATTTTTTGAGGTATTTGGCTAATTTCGCCTGCCTCGAATAATGATAGTCGTAATGAAATAATCGAGCCGATAAAAATATTTAAAAAGATATTGTGTGATTTATATTAATTTTCTAATGTTTTATATGCGATATTTCGAATATTTGGTGGATTTACCGCTGAGTGTCGAATAATGAGATCTTAATGAAATAAATCGAGATGAAAGATGCAAGTGATTAACAGTATAGATCGTTGTATTTTATTGATGCATGATATTTAATATATAATCCTGTATGTCGTTTTGCCCTTTGTGTTTGTGTAGCAGTGCGCATAATAATGAAAAGTCAAATAAAATTAGGACACTGATCTATAATTTGAATATGGTTCATTTTGAGAAGTGTGCGGCGACGATGATTGTCTTAACACAAGAAATCAACTAAACCAATTGTGATCGTTTGTGAGTGGACGGCTAGGTCTTTTCGCGTGTGGTGATATTATCGCAGACGGGATTCGATGAGGTCCTGTCGGTAGCTCCATACGCAGTTTCCCAAATGAGCACAGTCTTCGTCCTTCGGTATGTAATATATCTTCGTGTATTTTTATTCCTCCTCGCGAGTTTTTGTGCTTTCTCAGTGGTGTCAATTCACATATAATACTACAATGATTCTCGCATATGATTTACACGAACGCACCAGACACACTTGCTCTCCTTATAGGAGCAATAGTGCAGTTACATAGTATCGCTTTGTTTTAATAAGAAATAGAGTTCACGTATTTCCGAGTATTTTTGTGTTTTGTTTTTGTGTATTATATTCATTTGCCGTATAAATGAAATTATCTGGTTTAATTTATATTATAATTTATAAATTTAAATAAAATGTGTATGCAAAGAAATTAATCAAGATTGAAACTTAGTTCATAAAAATATCCGCGGAGATGTGGCCTCAGAAATAATGCCTATGATGAAATTCCCATAAATTAAGAGTATCGATGAAAAGTGGATAAATATGATGCATTCACCGATAAATTATTGTTTTAAAATTAAAAGAATTATCACATAATATTATGAATACATGAAGAAACATAAAAATAAATAAAATAATATTTAAATAAAAGTAGAGATGAGTTATTATATGTATCGGAGCTTTTGCCTTGCCCCCTTTATTTGTCCTTTGCTCAATAGGTTCCGAGTATTGTAGTACGTTGAGAATCTTGCCTTTTCTCTAGGATTTCTTGTTTAAGGTGCGTTGTCTTAAATCTCCTTCATCTCCAGCTTCGAACAATGCTGCTCGGATCTGGCAAGGTGGGATTGCCTTTTAACTCCACTGTCGTTACTATTTTTGGGGGAGACATTTTTAGGTGTCTACAGAAGCCCCCACAGTTGACTGAGTCTGAAGAGACGATAGTCTCGTAAAGAAAGTCAAAGTATTCGATTTGGAGGCAACTCAGACGTTCTGCGACCCTGAGTCACCCTTTTTCACCTAGGCCGTCTTGGGCTAGTGTAGGTATCTAACAAATATCCCAACTATGGGCTGAGTTGTGTAGAGGACGAAAGTCTCATAAAAAAAGCCAAAAGTACCAGTACCTGAAACAATGGTTAGTTTTACCTGCAACTGGGTTGTCTTTTAACTTTGCTTGCTTACTGCTGCCTTTACTGATTCATGTCTATTTAGTTCTCGTGTTGACGTTACTTCTTGCTAACCTGCTTTCTTTATTCCATTAATTGCTCGGGGGATTTGTGTGCGTGCTTTTGCTGTTATCTCTGCCTTATCCTTTTCGGCGCCTTCCGTCTTGGACTTCATGGGGTAATCTCTGTCGAACATAAGGTTTATGATGTTTCTTACCGTTAGCTACTGTGTTATCCGTTTCTGGGGTGTTCGGTTGTTTGCTCTCTGTGAAGACTTAGATGGGCATGGAATTTTTGTCGCATGAAGACTCTTTTGTGCCCTTGTGAGGGACGAGACACTCACTCCCAACTCCTGGTAACCGCATCGGTTTGTGGGGTGCGCGGTGACTCGTTTTCTATCTTTGTGAGGTCATGCGATAAGATTCCTCAAAAAGCCCGAGAGATGAGGCTGACCGTGCTACTTTTATACTGTATTAGACGAGCGACAACTACGTAATACGTTCTTGCCAAGACTTGCTACTATGAGTCTTGTGCTGACAGGAAACTTCGAGATGCATCGCAATGGGATGCATTGAGTTCCATATATAGGATATCTCGTAAGTTGACTGTTTGTGCGGACGAGACACTCCTTTTGGTTACTCATTGGAGAGCTGTGAGCTGCCGTATCATGATAGATAGAGAATATCGCAAGCCCCGAAGCATGTGCTGTACGATCCTTTCTCTGTGAGAGAGCACAAACTGCTTAGTGTGAGACGACTTACCTAAGGACCTGACGGGAAACAGCCATATCGTACTTTTATGCGTGAGAGGATTCTCCAACCTTTCTTCATTGTGAGGATCACCTCTTAAAATATTGTTGAGAGAGAATCAGCAGGACGTACTGAAAACTGCATAGACCGAAGCTTGGCTTTGCGTTGGATTTCTGTTGTAGCTTGAGAGAGGCGCAAACCCGTGCATAAATCGTAGACCACGTGAACACAATAGTGAATGCATGTGATGCTCGAGATTTCACACTGTATTGAGGATGCAGCAGTGCAGTTAATTCGAGCTACCACTCTCTAGGAGAAGCACAAACCGTTCGTTCATTTGCTAGAATGTGAGAATTCTGGTGCGCGAAGCAAAAGATTCCTAATATATAACTGTGGAGACACAAACCTTTATTGTGAGAGAGCACACCTCTTTATCACCCTCTGATTCATCGTGTCTAATTGGAAATCTTGTGTGCTTGCTGAAGAAAGCTCCTCCTCTCCTCTTTCGAGACCTGAAGTTCTCTGTAGACGAGAACGAAAGTCAATCAATATATCGGCCCGGAGATGTTCCTAACTCAAGACGTTCTGCGACTCGTCGCACCGTCACTCCTTATTAGTTTCACTCTCTTAGTGCTTCTGTCCAAGGATGGCTCCATTATCCTTTGCCTGTTTACTTTATCTTGCATTATGCCTGTTAAACTCCTTTTTCGTGCCACTGTAAGACTTCTATACTGTATCTCAATGCCCGCTTTGATCGCTTTGCTTACTTTTCCTTTCCTGGTGCCAACTTCTAGGAACTTACGCCGTGTAGTGTAGCCACTCGCAAAACAATAACGCGGTTAGTTATTACCTAAGGAATAATACCCGCCTATGCTCTACGATCTTGCTACTGCTGAGAGTTTATTTTGGGCACCTGTCTTGTGGATAAGCCCGCCTGTGTGATACCTTCGAGGGAGTTACTTCTGTCTTCTCTCCGTTATCTCGCTTGTGCTCGATCCGTGTTTTGCTCATTTCTACTGCGACCGTATAGTGAGTTAGTGGTGATGACTACTTCGGGAGAGTACGTCTCTCTGTTTCTTCTGCATCGTTCAATCTGGTTATCATTTTCTCCTGACGGGATGTTCTGCGCTGGTGCTTTTTCTTGAGCTTGTGAAGAAAGAGAAATGATGTAGATCCTTCCCTACTGAGTGGGCCAACCTTTTGCGTTTTGGTTCACCATTGGTAAGAATAATGTAAGTTCCGTCGGAACGTCTGCTTCACGTTTCCTCGGGCAATTGTTCTCAACCTACGGCCTTAGACCTGTGGTATTTCGGGTATCTGAGAAGGTTCTAGCCTCGTCATGTCACTTTCCTGTCTGGCGCTTGACCCTTAGAGAGCAGCCTTCTCTTGGTATAGATGCGTAAATGTAAGTTACCGTCCAGGAAGGGCCTCGTTCCTTCGGAAGGTTCCCCTACGGCTGAACCTTGGCTTTTTCCCTGAGAGTCCTGCGTGAGTGTAGTTCTGAACCCGTGGGGAATTGTTCTATATGCTGGAGATGGCTGTGTGTTTATTTTTAAGCGAAACTGACTTTCTTGTAGCAACTATGTTCCGCGTTGATCGATGATAATTGACGACGTGAATTTAACTTTGCTTTGGGGTAGCCCCTATGACTGTGTACATGAAAAAGTGCCTTAAAATATGGACCTAGCTTTGTGCATTGGTTTGTTTTAGTCATCACTTAGACCCCTTTGTCCTTGTAGTTGACTTGCTTGACTTTGCATTGGTTGCTTTGTTGACTGACATTATGACTTATTATGCAGTGACATTATATATGCATTACTTGACTATGAATGCCCGTTTTTGGATGCTTTTGTTATAGGTGTGTGTTGACTATGGGACTCATAGAATGAATGGAATCTTCCCTCTCTATGTATAACAGCCATCGTCTCTCTTCAGGGTGGAAACTCGCCTTCCAACGTACCGTCTAGTGCACCTCGGCGTATTTTGTCGGGGAAAGTAGCTCATGCGATGTACTTGCTCAAAATGACACAATCTCGTTCGGTCAAGGCTGCAATAACATTGAGCTAGATGGGTTTTTAATGAAATGACCTGTGCAATAGAGTGACGTGCTGTGATAGAACTAAAGGTCTATCGGTCTGCACAGTGCCTAAGATGGGCCCACATAGCCGGTTGTGTGAGATGGATGGACGCTGTCTACCTTATTGATGCTATGCTGCAGTTATGTAGAGGAGTTTTGTGTCGCTCAGGGACTTGCAATACTTGTCTATATTGAAGTGGTGGTTGATTTGTTATGCTCGAATGGATGTCCTCCCCAATATGCGTTAATTGGAAGGGCGTCTTGCTTTCCTGAATTGTGGTGTATCATAGTGTGCGTTGTGTATTTGACCGTTCTTAGTCGTGTAGATGGTCTCGTCTTTTAGCTAGTTTTGGAGCCTTTTGCTCGACATTAGTGAAGAATTGAATGACGTTAGAAAATTATGTGCGTAAATGAAGATTGGTGTTAATTGCTGTAGACTTTATGCTGTGTTGAGACTTGAAGGAAGCCGTCTCAAGCCCCCCATAGTGATCCTCGAGTGCTATACCACGAACTGTTTCATGAATTGCGTGAGCCCCTACCCAGGATTTGGATTCGTAGCCAAATGTCATGGCCCGATCTGTAAAGTCTTTCTTCTTGTGTGGAAATGGCTTAAATTAATTTGTTTGGTGTTTGATGGATTTGGTTTTAGTGGATGAGCCCCCAGCTTGATGAGCTATGCTGGAAATCTGCTGAGGTATGAGGCCCAACTCCTCTGGAGTGTTATATGTTGAATATGGTGCTGAAAAGGCATCCGTGATGTTTTGTGGCATGTCAGATCTCGT
>SNQN01013311.1:0-13617 GCA_008642245.1 Bassia scoparia | reverse complement strand
TTAAATTTTGTTATATTAGTTATTTAATAAGTGATTATTTGAAAATATAGAAAAATTATTACTCTTGCTCAAAGATTCAATCTTCCTACCTATACCGAGTATTATTTGTTTCTTATGCTAGGACGGTCTCACTTTTGGGAACGGTTGAAATATTTGAAAAACTTTCATGTATACCTTCAATGCACCAGATTTTTTTAACACATAAAAGGAGATTATTTATTCATTAATGATAGCATGGTAGGAAAAACAAGGATGCTAGCAGTGGAACATACATCAAGATTGGTTTCGGTCCCTATWTAATTGCAGAAGTGGACTAAAAACCCACCCCAAACTGAGTTCCAATAAACTGAAAGGGGATGAAATAGGCCCCGATAGAACCATCCAAATAACAGAAGAAAGAAGGCAYACAGAGAACTAAAGAGAAGTTAGACAGGAGCATGCTAAAACTATGTACATGTATAATAGTCACAGAGCTAGTGAAGGTGCAACATGGATCAGTCCGCCATAGTTGCTGATGATTTTTCAGGTTCCTACAAAACAAAGTAGCTCGCAGGAGGAGTGCAATGCGGCTTGTAGCTTTCCTGCATCTTAGCACCATAATTTGTCAAATGATGAGCCACCTTATTTRGACTACGCTTTGTGTGTTTCAATTCAACTGTCCAATCCTTGTTAAGAAAGAGGAGGATGTCATGGATAACTAATCCAAGCAGACTATGCRTGTCTTCCCGATCACTATCAATTCTTTATATAGCCTGCTCCGCATCAGTATCAAYCTCAATGTTGGTTAAAGAATACTGTTGAGCTASAAAAAGGCCACGACAAATGGTGAGTATCTTAGCAGCTAAAGAGGTAACCGCATTGAATTTGTGAGAGAAACCAACAAACRAAGAGCCATCATGTCTTCWAATGACACCCCCTCGACCTGCAAAACCACCTTCCACCCAGGATGCATCTACAGTAAGTTTGACAAACCCTACATGCAGTGGCTTCCATGAAACTTGAARATCAGRAGATGGGGTTATATAATCACTYCCCTGAAACATGTCAAAACAAATAATATAATCTGTCATCAGTCTATGAATATCGTATTYATAAATTCCATTTTGAGACCAAAAATATCCAAGTTCCTAGATTTCCAAATATGCCAAAGGACAACAATGAAGAAGAGCCTCGAAGTGGTGGAATACGAAAAGTTAAAAAGAATCTAGGAGTCCCAATCATAGTTCCAGAAAGAATGAAAGGGGAAGGCTGTGGGAATAGGTCTTGAATTGAATATCTTATTCCAAAGTGAACCAGTGACTGGACAATCACGGAAAAGATGTACTTGACCTAATTACACAGTGTACGGGCGTCGGGGCATCAACAGGCTGGARCGGGTCCGGTCCCTCTACTCTGGGGGTACAATATAAGGGCGGCTCGGTTTTTTTGCTAGAATTGAATTCTTGCCTTTTGCATATTGTGAGTATCTTTGGAGTTGTGTGTTTATATTCGAAATGAGTAAAGGAAGTAGCCACCGCACTTCTTTCGGGAAGCTGCGGAAACCGGTTTATGCCTTGCTTATAATTGCATAAAGCAAGGCGAAGGACTTCATGTTAGGTCGTGCACCAGATCTAGATTAGGGGCCCAGGGTATGGGCGAAGTAGTGCACAACGCCCCCTCGCATCTAGCGGCCTCTACTCAATTATTGCGAGTTCATTGTCCAAAAGACAACAACAAACATATTTCCYTTTTAAACCCTAAGCATGCAAAGTTACTAGGCGGGTTGTTAAACAAAATACTATGCAAATAGTGCCTATTTGTTGTGGCATGTGTTGTCAATTCCGTATTCCAAGAGCCTAATGCCGGTTGTCCATAGTTGTCTTATTATGTGAGAACACGAAATTTGTCTGACGTACTTTGTAACAGCATATCAGTAGTGTAAGACACAGCATGAAGCACTCGTGCATAGAGATTGAAAAATTATGGCTATTTAAGGTCCGCTTTCAATTTGATCGATGTTCCAAGTTGTTATTTAGTCAATATTACATGCAAATTTACATAGAAAGTCACATATTATAACAGATGCAATAGGTGTTTTAGAAATTGCAGCACGTTGGCCTCAAAATACGTTGCAACATGATTAAGACCAAAGGGTAGCTTCGGACCTTAGAGAACCTTGTTGCGAGGCCTTAGAACCCTCATAGAACCTAATCTATTGAAAAAGAGTGTTTTCTGATTGTATTAGAGGTGTTTTTTTGAGTATATGAATGTACTTTACGAGTGTGTCCCGTTGTGTGAAGAGTTTGGATTTTGACGGTGAAGAAAGAGAGAAAATTAGAGCCAAAATCGCTCCAAAAGTCCTCTAATAGGAGTGTAGGGTGTTGTATTTAATAGGCATGGAACAAAAAAGGGAAAGTTTTGGGCATAAGTTATGCCCAAGAGTGGAAAAAACTTGGGCGTAATTACGCCCACCCTGGCATAATTGCGCCTAGTTTTTCATGCTCTTTTTGGTCCGAGCTTGCTTATTAGCTCGGTTAAAGAGGAAGAAAATTATCTCTGCTTTCACGGGAAGCTAGCATTGCGTAGGAAGTTGGGGGATGCATGTGGACCTCTGGACTAAGGAAGGTTCGGAAGGTTCTGGAAGCTTCTGTTTCGTCGGTTTTGCCTTTTTCTTAAGAAATTAATAAAGGTATTAACCATAATCGAAAAATTATGGAAAAAATGTAAAACTATTTGTGAAATGTGTAGTTATTTGTGTTAATGTTTTTTTAAGTTTTGTAGCATGTTTTGATATTTACTAATATTGGAAATTAATTAAATTGTCGGACAACTCGAAAACACAAAATGCTTAGAAAATTCAAAAAAATCTAAAACATGTCAAAAATAAGTTAAATTATTGAAAATTCAAAACTTACCTTTTGAGGTGTGAAATGCATGAAGAGGTGCGAGGTGTAAGGGAAATTGTCTTTTTTTAGGGCTGTCAGGGTCCGATCCTAAACTCTCGATTTGGACTGTGTGTTGCAAGGGGTGTCTTAATCATGCCCGTTTGTGGTAGGGATTAATGTTGGTATCTAATACATGATACGATGTGCAAAGAGGGTTGAAGTTTGGAATCTTGAGTTGGAGCTTAGGTAAATTAGAAGAATGCTTCGAATGCGATTCCACAAAAGCATTTTTTATTTGTGTGGGCCTTTTCATATGCCATATCTATATTCCACAGGTATTGACATAGAAGGAGCAGTAGTTTGAGGGAGTGTGATTCTGTCAAGATAAGCTTTTGATGGTGAATATGCCATTACATGAAAGAGCCAAAAAGTAACTATCACGTGAGGTGTTTTGAAGGGAAAGAGGAATATATCGTATTTCATGAATGAGATGAGAAGGTAGTAGGTGGATAATTGGATCAAGAAACCCATGGCATTGTGAATCAGAGAAGAACTCTCTAGTGAGTTATATGGCTAGGAACATCATGAAGAAGATGAAGAAAGGGGAGAATCTCAACCATATGAGTGATACCAAAAGCAACGTATGATGCCCATGTACCTTCAATCCCTTAGGCCAGATTTAAAATCCTGCCAGAATTCCATAACAAGAATATCGATTTCAGGTCGAGACCTCGTCACGTCAGTAATGACCATGACCGACCGATTTTGGTCGGTGACGACGATCGAATTTTCCTTCGTGATAAGAATCATTTTAATCGACCGATTTTATTTCGGTCGGATGGAACACTACCGATCGGTTTACCCGACTGATTATGCTCCAAAAAGGAGGGAAAAAATCATTCAACCGACCGTCATATCCCATGGTCGTTCGGTGAGATGATTGTTTTCTCTCCAAAAATATGGAGGGTTTGACTGAGGGTTGACCAGAGCAGACTCTATCGGCCTCTTGGTAAACCTTAGTCCAATATTTTTTGTTTTTTGTTTTTTTTTTTTTGCTTCTGGTACCAACACTTGTTGCCTCTAGCAGCATATTTAAAAATAAAGACATAACTGATGTTATTTAAAGATGAATGGAATAACAGTTATAATTAAAGTAAGATTTTTATATTCATATATTTCATGCGTAATACACAAAAGTAACAATGTCACTGTTTGTTAAATAAATCATACCTCAAAGATCGAATCTGTAGTAAGACGCTCACGACGCTACGAAAGCTCCAGAACAGCCAGACAGCGTGCTTCACCCTCCTCTGGACCTCTGGAATAAGGAAACTGGACCACCAACGCGCTCATGAATAGCGTCATTCTGAGCCTTCATGCTGCCTGGAGTGAGTCATCTGCATTTGCTTCTCCTTCATCTCTTCCTGCCGCCGGACTCCTCCAAACGGCCTCGGACATGTCTGCACACTGTCTGAAAGTAATGGAAGTCTGCGGATACATGCGTGCGTACCTAGGCTTTCATAATAGAGAGGAGGATCTAATTTGCACCACCCAACCCCATGAACCTCCCCCTTTCATGAAAGACCACCCGTTCAAAAAGACACTGGTTGGGCCCCATCAGGTGCACGAGCCTGGCTGAGACTTCAGACATCTCTCAGTGTTTCTCCTGCAAAGTTTATGTTTGTTCAATACCAGTTTCTAAATACACAGGAAAATTCCCGGCACACCATTAGACACGAGAAAGAGTCAGAGTTGGGCGATCGGGCCATTTTTGTCGTTTTAGGGGTTTTCAAGCCTAACTCTACAAACTCACCGCATTATATTTTTTACAAGCTTGATTCATTCTTATTTTACTTACTTAAGCTTTCTATTTTTCGTGATTTATCAATTTCCCTTAAGTTCTCCGGTTACTCATCACCCCTTAATGCATTTACTGCGCCAGAACAATCTATTTCGTTATTTCAAACCAATTGAAGTTTCATTTTAATATTATTCTAGCACGGGACGAAGTTTTTGCTCCAGTTTTACAGGTATATCATTTATGTAAATACCGACTCAAAGAAAATTCGATATATAACTAATTACGATACATACTCTAATTAATTACATGCATACAAATCACATACTGATATATAACACTATACATACAACACATTCGATTGATATAACCCATACATATTCATGCATACCATATTTATTATACATACATACATACATATTATATATACATACATACATACAACACATATATCATACACTATATACGCACTCTACATAATCATTCATTTAGTTAAATCACAATAACACAGTATTAAACTATTAATTTATACACATAATATTTATAATTATATATCTAGATGCAATGCAACAAAAACAAAATAAATTAAAAAAACTTGAACTCTGGAATTCTGAAGAAGTCTAATTTATATGAGATTGAAGAGCTCGTCGAATCCCTGCTTGTGCTATATAGATCTTTAATTTACGATACCACTTTAATCCTTCCGTTATCTTATGCAACTCTTCATATCTTAGGGCTCTTCGTAATTAATTTTCTCTTCATTTATTTGTTCCAATTATCCAAATAAAGAACATAATTTCTACACAATAACATTGACTTTAAATGAGTAATTTCAATTAATTGACCTCTATTAGCTTAATCACAATTACCTTGTAAGAACAGGTCAAAGTTCATTGCAATTGGTTTCTAACAGAATGTACAATCAACACCATTGACATATTTTTTAAAAAATGATTATTAGCCAAACCACTTTACTTCCATTCTCCATTACACACTTCCCAAATTCCAATACACCACATCATGCATATAAAGAGATCAAAAAGGATGTAAAAACCAAACATTCAGCAAAATATCAGACTATTTACTCAAAACCACATAAATTGCATTACGCCAAACACACATGCATAACATTTAATTGATTCAATGAATGACAAAATCATAGCAAAAATTTCCAAACCATTCTTTCCAGTTTTCCCTAACCACAACGCTACCATATACTAATTTACAAAATTGAAGACAAAAATACTAAATAAACAATACACACCATACGCAGCGCAAGGTGAGCAGGCCAGACCCGGGACCGCAAGATAGCAATTTGGTGGTTGGTGTTGAAGCACCACAGCGAGCACACACGGGGACCCCGAGCCCGCCGTGAGTCAGCCCCACAGCAACAAGAAAGACAAACAGGGAAACAGGCAGAAGGCAGCATCGAAAGTAGGAGAGAGAAATAGAAGAAGACCTGCATTGGGTCCAGCAGATTAATTTGCGAGTTGTTTGGGGTTGAGTAATTTACGGAGGTTGGGTTTGAGTGAGGTGCAACAGTCGAATGAGAGTGGTATTTGCATACAAATTCGTCGCGCTCTTGACGTGAGCGTTATTCGAAACACTTTTGGGGTTTGAGTGAGTTATTCGTGTTTTAAATTTTATTTTTTTTAAAGAAATACCACAAAATTTACACCGAACACGATCTAAAAAGTGGTACACGTCAGCCCTGTATACGATCGATTTCAGTCTGTATTTGTGACGCGAGTAAATATTTAGCGGAGGGAAATGAAGAGGGAGGTTTGTTTAGTATGTTACCTAGACTTACAACAATCGGTCGGTTTCCCTAGCCCGACCGATAAGTTTTTCCTAGATTTATCGGATACGACCGACGGACTGGTCAGTCAGCTCGTATCATAGCATTTCCGACGAAAGTTATGGTCGGTAAATGCGCAGCGGCGAAATCCAGATTATTTGTCACGTGTATCATGTTCTGCCCAAATTTAGAATCTATTGCTCTGTTTACTACTTGTAAGAAATTATCCAGTAGATCATTTCTCCTCCTCTTTATGACCCATATTTGGTGCCTTGTGATTAACATATTTCAACCCGTTTGCCATACAAACATTTTTTCCAGGTGTGAAGCTGCCCAAGCCTACACACCAGGGAAAGAGGTTGAGTGAGTGTGTGTGATGGGATTCTTGGACTGTGATGAGAAGCGCTAACCTATTACCATTAAAATTTTATAGTGTTTCTCCAAACCGTAGTGAGTAAGAGAGAGGGAGTGTAGTTGCGTGTACATTTAGACTGCGATCAAGGAGTTCGATTAATCAGAATTTGCTGAGATGTCGTCCGACAAAAAGGTTAAGGCAACTTGGACTGCTCATCCTCGGATTCTATCTGTAGTTTTCTTGGAGATCAATAATCATTAATCATAACTATGAGGTCTACATAGTGACTCCTAAATACTTCCAAAGTGGTTGTGGAAAGGAAATAGGGCCTGCGAAATTTTATATGTATCTGACTTGAAAGATATTTTCGTCGGGAATATGCTAACAGACTTGGAAACACTAACATATAAACTAGATTATTCTCCAAAAGATATAAAAACATGCCAGATTTCCTGAAGGTTGGCAAAAGAGGCAATCGACCAAAGCAAGACAACCTCATCAGCATAGAAAGGGTGAGCAAAGAGGAATCATCCGATGTGTGTCATGAAAGCGTTTGCAACGTTTTGCAGGCTAACAGAATTTTGGCAATCTTAATTCTAACCTTTCCATAATTAGAGATGAAGATGTAAGGAGATAGGGGATAACTTGTCTAAGTACCTCTAGTATTTATCAAGGAATGAAGTGATATCCTCCTCTTCAAAAGATGGAAATGTGGACAGTAGGTAATACACTGCATGATCAGATTCAAGATATAAAGAAAGATTGTAATCCTGTAAGGGGTGTCATAAATGAAAACTCATTCAATAAATAAAGCCTTTGTGGACGATCTAATTAAGAGCCATATTCGTTTTCCTTTTTTGTCTTATGTAAATGTATGACGTTCTCCTTTCAAATGATGACATTATAATTAGAGAATGATTACTTAATAAAATAGATTGCTAGAGGAATTAATAATGGAATGGAGAAGAGCTTGATTAGATAGACATATGGTTTTAGTAAGCAATTTGTAAAGAAGTATTACGACAAACCAATTGGTCTAGAAGCCGAGATAGTATCAGGACCATCTCTTTCTTTTTTAATGAGGGTTAGGTACGGTGTTCATTCGATTTTTGAACGAAGGGTGCAATTAGTTAAGAATCTACTATAAAGAATGGACAAAAGGAAAACTTAGTCAAAGAATTTTTATAAAATCATTTGAATGCTATCTGGGCATGGGGTGCGATTTTTTTGGGCTTATTCAAGACACGAGCAAGATTTTAACTTCAATTTATGGAAATAGGAGGGAGAGCCTGTTCTTATCCAAATAAAATAGAGTGGAAGTGTATAGGACACAGGAATAGATGTTGCAAAAGTGTTGGTGCAATGAATTGCTAAAGTACAAAAGTTACCACTGTTCTTTAAACCAGTCAGGATCTCAATCCTACCCCACCCTCCATTTGCAAAAGACTAAGGAATTTTTCCTTATGGTTTTCTTATCTTATGCCACAGATTGAAATGTATTTTGTTATTAAGTCTCATACTTGACAATCATAACCCGTTTTGAGCCAAATCAACGCTTGATCGAATAGCTTTCAAATCCAGAAAAAGTGTTTTTGTTAAAGAGCAAACAAAAAGAGGAATAAGACCTGGATCAAAGAAGATTGTGCCTTCAAGTCTACGGCATAATTTTATTTTGTCGTGTTTGAAATACCAAAAATATTGGTATTCCCATTCACAATTGAATTCAAAAAACAATTTGTCCCGCCAACTAAGCGAGTAGCATTAGGTATAATTGAAATATAGTCATTAAAGTTGGATGTAGGACATGCTTCCTTAATCTACGAGTATAATTCACGCTAATAAAATCTTTCAATCATGGAATCAGACAGAGAAATGATCAGATATAATAGTCAAGTGGGAATACCTAAGTAATGGGACGTATTGGCTCCAACTAAGCACAGTTCGGCCACTGCTTTGTCCACATTGGCGACTGATATAACAAAAGCGAAGATTTCCAAGTGAAACCTTTTCTTGGTAACCAGGTTATAAGCCAGCACGTAACCATAAAAAGAAGTATCAAAGGATTAACCATCTTGAAAAGCCTGCCTCCCTAACTTCCGGAGGGGCATTAATTTTCATTCATATCACACTACACGACAAAGAGTTGGAAGAGGAGGTATAGTTAGAAGAAATAGATGACGTCATAATGGTAGAGAGTTAGTTGAACAGGAGCATGCAGTACTTTCAACAGAAACTCCCCTATTTTATACTCGAAGTAGATAACGGGTCTTTCCAGAGAGCCAAATTACCCGGCGTGCTCCTTATAGAAGCAGATCGATTGGTGTGTAAGAATGAGACGGGTTGAAAAAAAATAAGCCTTTTCAGAAGAAGTTGTTTCGGAAAGATAAGAATAAACGTTGGATCGGAATAATGATTTGAGCATGGGAAGGAAAAGTATCTGAAGCTGCTCTGAATTCCATATTATAATCTTCACATCAAGATGTGTGATGTTATGAAATAGAGATTTATTCTTGGTTTGCGTGACTGATAATTGGTATACCATAAGGCTTAGGGGTAGGAGTGCCAGCCCTCCGGAGTTCTATCCCGGCCAAGACCCAAAATCCTGAATCTGTAAGTGTATAGTTGGGTTGTGACCCAGTGGGTTTTGGATGGTGTAAGGTAGGGAATTGGAGGTCGTACCAAAAGGGCTTTGATAAAGGTGCTCCCAAGGCTCATAGATGAATTTTGTGTTTCTGGTAACAGTGGTATGGGGAGAGGTCTTTTGGTGGTGGCTGAAACGGGTGTGTTTGTGGGAGCATGTGAGATGGTCGAAAGGGAAATGGTGTAGGGGATTAAGAGGTGGGGCGTGGGAAGAGGTGGGGAGAAGTGATTGTGGAGGCTAAGTGTGGCCGGATTGGTTTGGAGCGAAGTAAGGCGGTAGCATAGTAGAAGAAAACGTCAATATAATGTGGCACTGTGCTGCGATTGTAATACAAAACGCGAGCATTTTGTTGAGCTAATGCTGCGGTTTTTTTAATAACCGCAGCAAATACTGCATATTAAGAGGGAAAATAGTTGAGAGCATTTACTTTGTTGCGGTTTATAGACACCCGCAACAAATGAGTAGGCCAAATAACACCACAATACAAATTAAAACCGACCTTTTTTGTTCTATTTTCTATTAGCTAGACGATATTGATCCCGATCGGTACAAACCTAAAATTCTCTCTCCTCCAAACAGTACCCATTACTCCTCTCATATATTACTCCTCATTCCTCCCATCTCATTCACCACTTCTCTCTCTCTCGTTACTTCGGCTTCATCTCCTCTCGTTCACTCTGACCATGCTCTCATTCAACACCGAATCGTAGCTCACCGACAGGCTTAACCACTACGATCTCGCCTTCTATCGGGACCACCAACACCAGCAACTGGTCCTCCTTTTCCGGTCGCCGGTCCTCTCTTTCCGTCGTCATGGTCACTCTCTGAGGTATGTTTGTGTTTTTTTTTCCCCGATTTTTAAAACTATAATTTTTGGGTTTGCTAATTTTATACTATAATAGTCTAGAATTTTCTGGTGTTTTTCGATTTATTTGGGTTCATATTTGCGAGATCTGGGTTTGTTAAACGATTTGTTGTTCGGTTCTCAAATTTGGGGTTTTTATTGGTTGTTTGGCTTTTTCGATTTTGTTTTTATGTTTTTTTCGATTTCAATTCTGTATTTTGTTTGTTTGGTTTTTCGATTTGTTTAATGTGGAATAATCTTCTGATTCAGAGGTAGAATCGAATTTCAGAAGTAATCTCACCTTTGCGCAACTGAAATTCGCTTCGAAGTGAGAAGATAACGCCTGATTAGAGAAGATAATGGATTCGCACTCGCATTCTTTCAATCGCAATGTTTTGAAGATGGAAGTAGTTACGATGCTTCAAGAATCTCATGAGATTTTGCCCGCGTGTTCAGTCCCATTTTAAACAGGTTTGATTGTTCTTCTTTTTCGTTTCTTTTTCTTGTGTTTTGTTTGATTAGAATTTGTTGATTTATTTATTGATTGATTGAGTGAATTAATAAATATTAGGTTGGATTATGTTGATATTCGAATTCATATTAGAATTTCTGTATTTAGGGGGGTTTATGATTCCTGGATGATTTGATTGATTGGGGTATTGTGACAGGAGGATGAGTGTTCCGATGAAATTGTTTTGAAATGTGTAAATTGAATTGGAAAGTTCAATTTATTTGAATCTTACTGATGCTATTGTTTGTTCGTGCGGAGCATTTTTGTTTGCTTCTTTTATGATTGTGCTGATTTTTAACAGCTACATTTGATTGGGTATAACTTGACACTATAGTCTGTGGAATAAATTTCTTGCATTAACTCGGACTTTGACAATAAATTCGACGACCTTAGCTTGCTTTGAATTCTTTGTACTTTGCTGCTTATTTATATATTAGTTGTATTTTTATGATGATATCAAAAACGCAACAACAATCGAGAATAAATTTTAATGCGAATCATTCATTAGTGCTTTGACATCCTTTACAATCCCCTCTTTCCACCATCAATCACATTCCTCCTTCGCCTCTTTCTGATTCCTTGAGTTTTGTTTGTTTTCCAGATGCAAATAAGCAGCTCACAATAGTGATAGTAATAATAATGGGTGATCTGAGGAATTCACATTCGGCGGAAATTGTTTTGGTGGTGGTAAGAGAAGTGGAATGAAATGACTAAAGTAGTGTAATGAATGTGGGTAATATATCATGGAAAAGTGGTTGAGATGTGAATAATAAGATTTGGATGAATTAAATAACGTCGTAGAAATAAAATTGGTTCAATTCACCTATGAATAATTTGAAGCACTGAAAGACCTGTATAATTTGTTACTGTAACAGCTTTAACTTGTTTGTTTTGAACATGAGATCTATTTGTTGCATTTCCGCAAGTTTTATCAAAGTTGAAAATATATCAGAAGTCATTCTTAGTTTTTAATGAAATATGTTTAGTGCACTCCACGGTAAGAGTAGTTGTATTGGGTACGGATTGTCGCCAGAATTATGTGTTATCGTACTTTCAATTTAGATGGTTTAAAACGTTATTAGATTTTCTCGTTCCTGTATAAGTGTTGATGTTAAGTCTGGGCTAATTGCATTGGGCAGGCTTTCTAAGGGAAAGAGGCTTTTTTTATCTCTATGCACTACATATTTGAATCACTGGTTAGTTATGACCATCCAAGTTGCATTTTTTGTAGAACTGGTTGGCAACTAGAAGTCAATATATTGTATGTTTCTTGCAGGTTTTCAGGTGTTAAAGGAACAATAGCAATGGCTATTAGCTCAGGTTGTAGAATTCCAAAGGATTTAAAGTGTAAACATAAACAAAGAGTTTTCAATAACCCCTGGTCATCAAGCATTTTGACTAACGAAAGATGTGTTTGTTTGTGCCTTTACTTCGGACAAATTGTTGGGTTGGTCTGCACTCCCAAGGGATTATCCAATACGAACCTGGTCATTATTAACCTATTTAACCAACCACTATATATATGCTTTCTTTGTTTTTTCAAGCACATTTTTTATATAATGTTTGGCATCAATGTATTCAGTGTGCTATTTATCTCAGTTAGTGCCAAACAAAGGGACAAAACGTCTGAGGAATACAGAATATATTAACTAATTTTTAATGGGTTTTTGGCAGTTTTCGGACAGGGGAAAATGACACCTGGTTAAATTTCTTATTAAATTTAATTGTAATATTAATTGTAAATACATAATTATTATTGTATTATAGGGTGCCTAGGGTCGTGCACGAGCGAACGCGCCACACTGTCCGAGTGTGGTGTAAATGAGCAGGGCTGGCAAGTTGGGCGTTCCCTACTCAGACGACGCGTGCAACTCTAGACACGGTGTGGTGTAATGTTGCAATGGGTTTGCTAGTGTCGCCCGAAGCACGCGCAACATTTGCGCATGTGGTGTAATAGCAAAGGAAGGAGAGGGGTGGAAGAGAGAGGAGGGAAGGGTTCTACGGTTTGGCGAGTTGCTGCTTGGAAGTGGGTCTTAATGGAATGTGGCAAGATAGTGGTGGAGGTGAGAAGAAGAGAGACGCTTAAACATCTTAATGCATCCAAGAGTGATGTGGACTCGACGCTCGATGCTCATGGAGGTTATAAGGTGTTTTATGCGGTCAGGACAGGTTCCTAGAACCGAGTTAAGAATGGCGTCGGTCGTGATCTTTGGATGAACGGTTAGCCAAGAGTAATCGAGACCTACTGGAGAGTGATAGGTGATCAGGGTAAAGTTGCTGCTGTGGTAAAGAGATTGTTAATGTTATTAGTGCCTATGCGCTCAATTGGTCTAGTGCGGAGGAGAAGGCGACAATTTTGGGAAGACTTGGTGAGGTGGACAAGTTGTACACAGAAAGTTATACTTGGTGGATTGAATGGGCAGTTGGGGTAAAGCGTGATGGTTTGAGAGTAGTCATAGAGGTTTGGGTATGGGCAAGAGATGCTCAACGGGAGAGGCATTTTTGGATTTTGCTCACTTATGATTTATTTTTGGCTAATCTTGGTTTAAGAGCAATTCTCGACTTGATAATTTTGGGAGTGGTGCAAATCACTCAGATACGACTTTCTGCTAAAAAGAGAGGGCGGATAGACAAAGTTCCCAAAATGTTAGACCTGCAAGGTTGTCCTTAGAAAGGAGTGTTGTTACTTCACACAACATTTAGTGATTTGACGGTATCCGATTGAAAGAAAGTGTGAAAAGAAGCGTGCCAAGGGGAGCCAAAGGATAAGATGGTGGACTTAAGATTGCAAATGCTAAGGTTTTTC
>SNQN01013309.1:0-13625 GCA_008642245.1 Bassia scoparia | reverse complement strand
GATTTTGTAGTTGAGTCCACCTTGTGGTGATTAGCATGTAGTAGGTTTGGGTATGGTCATTAAGGATGAAGAAGGGGCCGTTTTTTTAATGTAGGTTTAATAGCATGTTAAGTAAAATGAAATTAGTGCAGGTTTAATAAAATGAAATCACTGCAAATTTAATGTATAGGTCTGTGGGCCCTGCTACGGTTCTGCCTTCTACATCTGRTGCTGCAGTAGACCAGTCCCCAGTATGGGTCTATTGTGGCTGCTCTTGTCCCAAGAGCTGTTGTAGTTGTTATTGCCACTGTAGTATTGTGCTGCACAGAACCCGAAACTAGGGCCCTCAGCCCCTTGCTGTCGTTCATGGTGTTGCTGCTGTTTTGCTGCATCTACTATGCTACCCTCACTTGCAATCAGGACAATTATAGGAGTAAAAAAAACACGCATCTTTAAGCTGATACCTAATTTTATTACTCTTTTTATTTTTCTTGTTTTACACTGATATGGTGATACCTAAGTTACTTGAGGAAAGTACATGTGTATCATTATAGCTTTCAGATTTTGATTGTAAAGATGAGGTGAATAATAATACTCCAAGTAGGCTTTTATCTATGATATTTGGAGCTCAATTATAGTGGTCAGGTTGATATTTGGTGATATTTATTATAGTGATCAAGTCCACACAATTTTCTTTTTTTGTACTATATATATTAAAATTATTTAGAGATAAGTTATGTCTTCTGTGAAATTGTGTTTGTTTCTTGTGAGTTGATTATTCATGTTCTTAGCTTGTGGTTTAGAAAAATCTTTTTGAAAAGTCTCATAAATTTGTTAGTTAGTGTCTTTTATGTACTAGTAAATTTGCCGAAATTTTGAGTGTTCATCATTTCCTTCCTAGATATAATATTTTAATTCTCATTTGCATAAATTAAGTACTAATCTTATGATTTTGAACGTCCAGGGTGCTTTTTGGTATAATGTGAGAGGTCGAGATGAGCATAGCTTATAAGTTTCTTAATATGATCTAAGTCATATTACTTTTTGTAGTGTATTTAGAAACTAAATTGAAATGATGTAATTTTTCATTTTAATTTTGTTGAATTTGAAAATTCCATAGTAGTAATGTATCTTTTGTACATATACAAAAATTCGTATGTAATACATTTGAAATAATATTAGTGAAAAAAATGTAATTATAATCGTATAATGGTGTGTTTTTTGTATTGTGTAATTTTATTTAGCTTTTTGTGAGTACATGTTCTTTTTTTATTTGGAAATGAGTTTTTCGTTGCACTTAACAAACGATACTGCGAAATGAAAACAATTTATTGCTTGGAACGACTTATCACTTATGTATAGTGAGTTTAGTGTGAATATATTATACATGATAGTTTATGTGGCAATGTAAAATTTTGGCCACAGGAATATTTGTTGTAAAAGTAATTAATCAGCTACAATAATACTTGTGGCTAAAGGTTAGTTAGCCATGAGATCACTCATAGCAAAGATACATATTTTAGCCACATGTGAGTTGTTGTGGCAAAGTATATTTTGAGCCACGGTAATCTTTGAAGCAAAAGAAATATATTAGCCACAATAACACTTGTGGCAAGTGATTTTTTAGCCATGGGAACGTTCATGGAAAATTTATATTTTAGCCACGAGAGTTTTTGTAGCAAAAGCAATTAGGTAGCCACAATAATACTTGTGGCAAGAGACTTGTTAGCCATGGGAGCACCCGTGGCATGCTATTTCTATAGCCACGGGAATAAATGTAGCATAAAAGTTGATTTATGCCACGCCCTTAGTTTTCCTGTGGCAAAATCGTAGCCACGACCACTTGTGCCACATGAATAATTTTGAGAATTCCCGTGGCTAAACCACATAGCCACGGAATTTTTTAACTTGTGCCACGATTCCTAACGTGGCACAAGATGCAATTTTTTGTAGTGAGGTAAGGTTGGCAAGACACTCTCTCAAGCAATTGATAATGTTTACTTCGTTGAAGGTTTGAAACACAATCTCTTGAGCATTTCCCAACTGTGTGACAAAGGAAACCATGTTGAATTTGAAACCAATCTTTGTCGCATAGTGAAAACTAAAACAAAGGAACTGGTCTGCAAGGGGTTCAGACACAATAATGTTTACATAACATTTTTGAGTCCGATACCTAAGACTAATTCTACTTGTCTTAGTGTTGTTGAGGATGACCATTGGCTGTGTCATAAGAGACTTGGACATGTAAGTTTTTCTTTGCTAAATAAACTGCGAACTCAGGATTTGGTTACATGTTTACCTAACATCAAGTTTGATGTAGATCATATTTGTCATGAATGTGCTAAATGTAAGCATGTCAAGTCATCTTTTCAACCAAAGATGGTTGTAAGCACTACTAGACCATTCGAGCTTGTGCACATGGATTTGTGTGGGCCCATGCGTGTGCAAGGTAGAAATGGTCATAGTTATGTGTTTGTTTTGGTTGATGATTATTCTCGTTATACCTAGAAAATATTTCTGAAATTTAAAAAATGAAACTTTTGAAGGATTTGAAATCTTAGTAAAACAAGTCCAAAACAAGATTAATCATCAACTAGTCTCTATCCGGTCTGATCATGGTTCTGAATTTGACAATGTCAGTTTTGTAACCTACTGTAATGATCATGGTGTAACTCACAACTTTTTAACTCCCAGAACTCCATAACAAAATGGAGTAGTTGATAGGGAAAATCGCACTCTAGAAGAAATGACTAGAACAATGCTTCTAGAGAGTGGTTTACCTCGAAACTTCAGGGCTAAAGCCGTGAGTACTGCGTGCTATATTTTAAATAGGGTAATGTTGAGACCACTTCTAAAGAAAACTCTTTATGAGATCCTTAGGGAAGAAAACCAAACATTGCACATTTACGCATTTTTGGGTGCAAATACTTTGTACACAATAACGGTAAATCCAGTTTGGACAAATTTGACCCGAGTGATGAGGCTATTTTGGTTGGATATTCTTCACACAACAAGGCATATAAAGTGTTCAACAAAAAAACCTTGTGTATTGAAGAAAGTATCCATGTTTTGTTTGATGAGACTAACATGTTCAGTAAGCATGTGCAGGTTGATGATGCTGATTAGTTCAAGATTGGTATGCTGAACTTTACAGGAGCTTAGGAAGGAAAGGATGCTAAACCAAGATCACCACACAACTCTCCTAGAGGGGAAGATTCTGGTACAACACAGAATGGTGTAGCTCAAGAGGTAAGGAAGAAGATAGTGACACAGAGACTCATCCACATGAAGATGATACAGCTGAGATCACTTGGGGAACTGGTTCACCCATTCAAAATGACAATGAATTAATGGGAACCAGTACCAGACCAGGTTAAACATTGTAAGGCACAAATGTAAACTTTGACACGAACAAATCTTTTAAGTATTAGTCCTCTCACCCTACTAATCTTATCATTAGTGATATTAACAAAGGGGTGCAGACTAGGAATTCTACTTTACTAAAACTTTTGTGCATTCTACTCCTTCCTTTCAAATGTTGAACCAACTGACTATAAATTGGCTTTAATGGATCCACATTGGGTTCTAGCTATGCAAGATGCACTCAATCAGTTTGAGAAAAATCAAGTTTGGCATCTTGAACCCACGAAGGAAAAAATGTCTGTTATTGGAATTAAATGGGTATTCAGAAACAAATTTGATGATTCAGGTATTATAGTCAGAAATAAAGCTAGGCTAGTGGTTCAAGGGTTTAATCAACAAGAAGGAATTGATTATGATGAAACCTTTTCTCCAGTAGCCAAGCTTGAAGCAATCAAGATATTAATTGCATTTGCTGCCCACATGAACTTCAAACTATTTCAAATGGATGTTGAGACAACCTTTCTTAATGGTTATTTGAAAGAAGATGTTTATGTGGAACAACCTCCTGGATTTGAGGATAGTGACTTGCCAAACCATGTGTTTAAACTTGACAAAGCTCTTTATGGTCTTAAACAAGCTCCTAGAGCATGGTATGAGAGACTTTCCAGTTTTCTTCTGGAAAATGGCTATAAGAGAGGCTCGGTTGACAAGACACTATTCTTAAAAGACAAGGGAACTGATTTGTTAGTGGTTCAGATATATGTTGATGATATTTTGTTCGGAGCTACTAATCCTGATTTGTCTGATGAGTTTGCAGATTTGATGACAAGTGAATTTGAGATGAGTATGATGAGAGAACTTGGATTCTTCATAGGGCTTCAAATCAAGCAAACTAAGGATGGAATCATGATCCATCAACAAAAATATCTCAAGGAACTGCTGAAGAGATATGGTCTGCAGGATAACAAATCCAATGAAACACCTATTCCAACTTCTACAAAATTGAGTCTTGATGAGAAAGGAAAAGATGTTGATGGTAAGCTATACAGAGGTATGATTAGCTCATTACTTTACTTGACAGCAAGTAGGCCAMATAAAGTGTTTTCAGTAAGGTTGTGTGCTAGATTTCAAAACAACCCTAAGGAATCTCACCTAAAGGCTGTCAAGAGGATTCATAGGTATCTTAATGGTACTGATGATCTATTTCTGTGGTATCCAAAAGGAAGCAGTATGAACCAAATTGGATGCACAAATGCTGACTTTGCTTGTTTTATTGTGGACAGGAAGAGCACTTCTGGAATGGCCCACTTCTTAGGTTCTTGTCTCGTCTCATGGGGATCTAAGAAGTAAAATTCTGTGGCATTATCTACAGTCGAGTCTGAGTACATTGCAGCTGCTTTGTCTTGTGCTCAGCTCTTGTGGATAAAGTCACAACTAAAGGATTTTGGGGTCTGTTTTGGAAGTGCTCCTATTTTATGTGATAACACAAGTGCAATCAATATTTCAAAAAATCTTGTCCAACATTCCAAAACCAAGAATAGTGAGATTAGACATCATTTTCTGAGGGACAATGTTGAGAAAGGTAATGTTGAGTTGGAGTTTTGCAGGTCAGAAGATCAACTTGCTGACATATTTACAAAACCTTTGAGTAAAGAAGTGTTCATCAAGCTTCGTACCATGTTGGGTACGATTAAAATTAGGCAATGAGCTCTTAGGTCCTAACTTGCCCTTCTTGGCTAGTCAAATGATGTCTTCTTGTATATTTTTTTGTGTATATATTTTTTTGCATTTTAGGGCTCACAAAGTTCTTGAAAAAGGGTATGTTTGCACAGACCAATGGCTGTAATTATGGCAACTGCCACTTGTAAGAATAAATGATTGTTCAAAAATCTTGCAAAATATCTGTTGCTTTTCAATCCTTCCTTGATATAAATATTTTGCATGTGATCAAATCTTCACTTCTTCTTTTGATCAAACACTTTCCATCTTTCTTCTTTCTTTTTCTTACGGTTATATATTTTTTTCTCTCGAAAATTCTATCTTCTTTTGTTCTCTGTTTCTTCTTATCTCTGAATACTTGAGACACAAATTGCTCAAGTTTTCTATTTTGTTCTTAATTACTCAAATCAGAGTCAAAATTCAGTCTCACCATGTCCAAGAGAAGAAGCAATACGTTAGTTGAGAAGGAAGTGAACGAGTCTCCAGAAATTAAGACAAAAAATTCAAACAATGAGGCTGAAAAGGTAATTAGGTCAATTGTGAAGGAAATTCTCGAAGAAGAAGTTGAGGATGAAGAGGAGGAGCCTCTAATTAGGAGAAATTCGAAGAAAGCTGCAACAACCAAAGCCACCACTCCCAAATCCACCACCACAAAAGCCATAACTCCTAAAGCAACCACCTAAACTGTCAAAACCGTAACTTCAACTCACAAAAACCACCACTKCCAAAAAGCCTATATCACCTAAACAAAAGGATCCTACACCAGAATTGGTGAAGAAATCCAAGCCGGAGGAATCGGAGAAGGAAGAGGAGGTTGAGGAAAAGGAGTCTGAACCGGTTAAGGACAGAAKCGGTTGATCAAGAGGTGGAAGAAGAAGTTGAAACAGAGAATGTCATTGATGCTATGAGGAAGGAGATGAAGGCTAAAAAGGTAGCCTCAACGAAAACGCCATCCAAAGCGGTTCAGAAGGAAGTAACCAAACCTACCACCACAAAACATCCTGTCAAAACCACTGTACGGGCGTGGGGCGTCACCGGGCCGGACTGGGTTCGGTCCCTCTGCCCCGTGGGGTACAGCCTCGGTTGAGACACCGTATTGTGAAGAATTGAATTGTTGCTATTTTGCATAGTGTGAGTATGCTTGGCATTGAGGGTCATAGAAACAAGAAATCGAATAGAGGAAGTCGCCACCGCACCTCTTTCGGGAAGCTGCGGAACCCGTTTTAAGCCTTGCCTATAATTGCATAAAGCAAAGCGAAGGAATCGATGTCTGGTAGTGCACCAAAGATATGGATTAGGGGACGAGGGTAAGGGCGAAGTAGTGCACAACACCCCCCCCCCCCCGCATTTAGCGGCCTCTACTAGGTCTCATTGCAAATTCACCAGTTGTAATATCAAACGACATATATGTAAGTATTGATCCTTAGTTGTTATTAGGCGAGGGGATTAATTCATGTAAGACTATTAATTGTTGTCGCTTTGAATTAGGTCAAGATTCAAGGATCCTAAACCGTTTGTGCATGATTATCTTATTAGTTGTGACAAGCATTTAATCGGTCTTTAATTAGAAAAATTAATGGTGGTTGAAGACAATATATACAAGACCATGAATAACAATATACAAGGAGGAAGATAGAGGAGACTTACCTCGTATCGCTATCCAAAATAAGACAAAAGGCAAAAACAATAGTTAGATTTGTAATTAAAATCGCCACGCAAATAGCTATTTACATCGGAAAATCAAAGAAAATGTTAGTAATGACCATTATATTGAATTCGAATTGAAAAGAAAGAAAATAAGAGGTTTATTTACATGTTAATTGATTTTTAATAGTTTATTAGTCAATATTACATGATTCAAAGTGATAAAAACAAGCAAAATCAAAGAATAATTAAAGAGAAGAGAAGGAGAGAGCTTCTATGAGTTTTGTGGCCCCATAGGTTATACCAACAATGCTTGGTCAAACAATCCTCGAACGATTGCTTTGAATGCCTTGATCTCTTAATTCGAATGTGTATTGAATGTGTTTTTGAGTGTGTATTGAATTTGAAAGAGTTTCTTTGAGAGTTTTAGGAAGAGAGGGAGAGAGTATGGATGAGAGAGAGAGAGAGAGAGAGAGAGAGAATGTGAAGTGTATGGAGTGCATGGATCTTGCAAATGAAGGGGGGTCAGCCTATATTTATAGGAGAAAGCAAAAAAGAAGCAAGAGCTGGGTGTAATTACGCACAAAAGTGGGCATAATTAAGCCCAAAAATGGGCGCAATTGCGCCCGACATTTGCCTGATTTTGGCTGATTCATTTTGCCCTTTTTTGAAGATTGCATATAATATAAAATCGAAATAAAATATCATTTGATTTTATTTGATTGCTATCTTTTAACACAAAATCACTAARTGATTTGGGGAAATATTCGTGTAGGCCCCACGTTTGGGTGTGGCCCTAAAGCTCTCGAAATGAGCCGTTTCCCTCGAGTGCGTGTTTTTACTTAGGAAACTCATAACTATTTTTCCACAACTTTAAAAAATATGGATACTATGCACAAAATTCCTTGTAAAATATAGTGCATTGTGTCAAAATTTTGTGAATTCTGGAGTTGTTTCATAATTTAATTAATTATCGCAAAATTAATTAAATTGTTGAAAATTCTGACAATTGCCAAAAATGTTTAGAAAAATTCAGAAAAATTCCGAAAATTTCTAGAAAATGACTCAAATTAAGTTATAATCATTTTGAAATTAAAACTTATTTTTAAGGGTGCTTTGGGCAAGAAAAGGTGTTTCGTCTTTCCAAAATCGAGATTCTATAGCATTGTTTAAGGCAATTGTTCTTTAAAATTGGACCAATTGCATTGTGGTACAGTTTTATCATTGGCTTTTATGGAGGGACAAATGTAGGTATCTACAGAAGCCCCCCACTTTGGCTGTGTCTATAGAGATGTAAATCTCTTAAGACAGCGGCCAAAGTGCACGGTACTTGCGAAACAAAGGTTAGTTTGACCTGCTCCTGTGGGTGTAATAGCTTTCGGAAGCTCCTCGTTTCTCCAGCTTGATCTTGAAATTGAAATGCCTCCAAAAGTACATCAGGTTCGACAATTGGACAAGCATGCAGGTATATACAATCGAGATGACACATATTTATGTGCATATACAATCCCACAAAGGTCAATTTTTGTGAGTTTGAGATTTGAATATGATGGATTTGAGATAGAAGTGGAATAGAATAAGATTCGCAATCTTACAAGATGGAATGGAGTCCTACAACAATCGCAATATTGTAGGTATAATGAAACTTCCAATGATCGTAACATTGAAAGAAGYAACGCAGAAGTAGAGATGGAACGTAGAAGGGGATCTTGCAATGATCGCAACATTACAAGATAGAACGCAGACCTACAATAATCGCAATGTTGTAGATAAAAGTGAAATTAGAAATGGAAAGTCTTGCAAAAATCGCAACTTGCAAGACAGGGCACAGTCCTACAACAATCGCAATGTTGTAAGTAGAATTGAAATTGAATTGAAAAGTCTTACAAGGACCGCGACTTGCAAGATAGAACGCAGACCTACAACAATCACAATGTTGTAAGTAGAATTGAATTGGAAATAATAAGTCTTACAAGAATCGCAACTTACAAGATAGAGCGCAGACCTACGACTATCACAATGTTGTAGAATTGAAGTTGAAATTGGAAATCTTACAAGAATCGCAACTTGCAAGATGGAACACAGACCTACAACAATCGCAACGTTGTAGGTAGAAGTCTTGCGAAAATCGCAATTTGCAAGACAGGACGCAGTCCTACAACAATCACAATGTTGTCAGTAGAATTAAAATTGAATTGAAAAGTCTTACAAGGATCGCGACTTGAAAGATAGATCACAGACCTATAACAATCGCAATGCTGTAAGTAGAATTGAATTTGAAAATAGAAATCTTACAAGAATCGCAACTTGCAAGATAGAGCGCAGACCTACAACAATCGCAATGTTGTAAGTAGAATTGAAGTTGAAAATATAAATCTTACAAGAATCGCAACTTGCAAGATGGAACGCAGACCTACAACAATCGCAATGTTGTAGGTAGAGTTGAAGTTGAATTGAAGAGAGATGACTCAATGCTTGTCATGGAGGTAGCTTGACTTTGAACTTTGAGTTTGATATTGACCTTGAATTCGGACTTTGACTCTAGATTTGATTTTGACTTAAGATTGACTCGAGGGAGACGAAGACCGAGGCCTTTGAGTGCAGCTTCCTATGCCTAGATAAGAGTGTGACCTTGAAATTGATGCTGACCTTGAGGTTGCTAGCCCCAGGAGAAGCTTAACTGGACTTTGATTTTGATGAGACCATGAACTTGACCCACTTGTATAATGTAAGGAGCCCTCCAACTTGAAGTTGACATTTGGAATAATATGGGCACTAAGCCCCCCAAGTTGTCTGAGTCAAAAGAGTCTAAAGGGTCAATTGAAGAATGGGCTAGCTAGAGTTCGAAAAATAGAAAGGTTGAAATTTGCGACTAAGGGTTGACACAAATGTGAGGTTGACACGGTTGGTCTTGAGATGCTAGATCGAAAAGTGAGGCTATGTCAGGATCTAGACTAAGAGGGGTATTTTCGAATTCTAGAGAATCGAACCACTCATTGAGATGAGCCTCGATTTGTTTTTATTAATTGGTCGGACCTCGAGGTGAGGCTACCTACATATCCTTGTGGAATTAGACCGATCGTAGTTCGTGAGGTTGTGTGTGGAAGTGATGGACAATGCTCTCTTGGAGAGGACTTTCGAGGTTGTAATGTAGGCTTAGGTTTGAGGGTGTGAGGCTTGAATTGCACCTTGATTTTTGTTTTTGCACTAGATTTTGACAAGCTTTTGATTTTGAAAACTTGACAATTGAACTTGAGGTTTTGATTTGACTTTGCACTTGATTTTTGTTGTTGATTGAGGCTTTGAGTTGACCTTTGAAATTTGGTTTGAACTTTGCTTATCATTGTTTGGTATTTGAATGGTATTTTGATGTGTGTATGAAAGAAAATGGCTAGTAAGCTCAGAGGGGTTGCAATGGATGTTTGTTTGTTTGTAGAAGGTGAATGGAGGGGAAAGGATTATTTTTTGGAGCTATGAAAGAGGGCCTCTCGAGCATGTCCATTTTGATTTTGAATCTTTTTGCTTTTTTTTTTTGAGGTCATTAAGTGGTAAGAGTCTCATTATCGAATTGAAAATACTAGAACATGGACTTGAGAAGAGAGGAATCCATTTTATTGTGATGTTTAATTTGAAGAGTGTTGAGGCTTATTGACATGGAGACTATCCTAATTGACATAGACTCAACAATGGAAGAAAAGAAGGGGACATTGCGGCTAGGACTGGGACTCTTATTGACTCATTCTAAGGGGACTTTGTCTTGAACTTGTAACTTTTCATGGTCAATGATCTCAACTCCCTTGTAACGAGCTCGCCTTGATGGTATGCATCTTGTTTGCCTAAGACATAGAAGCTCCGCTTGAATCTTGGGAAGGCTATTTGTCTTGTGGGTTGGCTTTGGGTTAGGCCATTTGACTTGTGAGTTTACTCTGGGTTACACTCTGGCTTGAACCTCTATCTGGTTTGAGGAATCAAAACCTATTAGACTTGAACTTGACATTGATTTGAGACTAGACCTAACCTGAACCTCTATCTAGGCTGAGGTGCTTAGACTTAAACTCAATTTGACTTGAGTGTTGGGCTTGACTCGGCTAGTACCTCAATCCGTTTTGAAGTACTAAGAGGTTTTGGACTGAAATTGGACTTGACATTTGGGCCAGACTTTACATGGACTAGTACCTTGGTTTGGATTAAGGTACATAGACTCACTAGACTTGCAATTGGCCTCGGGATTGTGTTTGGACTGGACTGGACAAAGACCTCGGTCTGTTTTGAGGTGTTTGGGCTAGACTCGAACTAGACTTGAGTTGGACTGGACCACTAGGCGAACTTAGCATTGAGTCACCATTGGGCTTTTTTATGTGGACTTGAATATGGATTAGAGAAGATTTGGAGTGGCATGGGAAGATGGAGAATTCGTGGAATGAGACTATGGATGTGGCCCATGAATGTAGAGATGAATTTTTGTGGACTTGAATTTGAATAGAACATGGATCATGGACTAGAAATAGACATGGGTCATGGGCCACAAACTCCAAAGAAGTGAGATGATGCATATGCACATGGGCAAATGATTAGATGCAATCCCCCTCCACCTAGCAATATACAACCCCTCTTTATTTAATTTTTTTTTTTAAAAAAAAGAATAACTAATTTTATCTTTGCTGCCAACGTTTTAGGTTTATATTAATTTAAACCTAAATATCTTTAAATAAAAAAATAACAGAATTAGTTGGTTTGTTGCTTAGCCTGCTTTCATGAAGATATTCTCACCGAGAATTTGCGTTCTTAATTGCAATCTTGCTTCTCATCAAAAAAAATTATTCCAATCATCTTTAATAATCTAGATGAGTATTTGAACTACGACCAAGAAATTAAGGGCGGTAATCGATCTTGTGGGAGATTATTCGAACAAAAGATATGATGTTCAATTAAATTGTATTATTATAGAATTTTGTATGATCTTTTGATATATCTTGAAAAATATTCTATTAATGCATGATCATATCTTATATGTTCATTTTTGGGATTAAGTTGAATATTAGAAATACACGTACACAATTCTAGATGAATATTTATAGACATGTATTATCTAAGTTAGCATATATAAGTGAACAATGTTTATGTATAAGTGAACTTTGAGAATGTATAAGTGAACAATGACTTTATATGAGTGAACTTTGAGAATATTTAAGTGATCAATGGATTCATATAAGTGAACTTTTAGGATATATAAGTGAACACTGACTTTGTATAAGTATATTTTGTGTATATATAAGTGAACAATGATTTTATATAAGTGAACCTTGAGAATATTTAAATAAACAATGAATTCGTGCGAGTGAACTTTTAGGATATATAAGTGAACAATGATTTCGTATAAGTGTACTTTGAGGATATATAAGTGAATTTTGTTTTGTACTATATTAACATTTGTTCTAAATTGGTGAATATTTGCTCGTACTATGTAATATATTATATACGAAGTATTTACTTTATATTTATAGATGAATATTTATATTTTTATTTAAAACATATCAGAAGTATATAAAAATAGATAGATATAACGACCAATTAGTTATGAATACTAGTTAATTGATATTTGATGTATTTTTAGATTTACGATAATTAATTAAAAATAGATAGATATAAATATATGTCAACTAATAAAAGGAATGAAAAAAAAACAAAAACAAAAATTAAGACACATTTAGACTAAGGAGGGGGTTGTATGTTGCAATATGGGGGAGGGTTGTATAATATAGGCATTGATGCACATGTCGACACATAAAGCACATCAGCACAATAGATGCGACCTAGAGTCTGCTATGATAAGTCAAGGGTGTCCAAAAGGGTCCCATGACTAGGCTTAGAATGGTCTTTAACACATCCAACCCGCTGTGATGATCAAAGGAGGTCTGAACCATTACGATTTTATAGGGCACGCAACCGCGTGTCATGGTGGGGATGGGCATCGAGCTTAAGAGTTGGTTACATAGGTAGTGCACCAGCGCCAATCTTAAGTGAGCCCCCCTGGTCTGTCTCGAGGGTAGAACACACTCATATTAGACGTGTTGCCTAGAAAGCGGATACTCAGTGCCAACGACCTAAGTATTGTGTAATAAAAGAGTCCTAGCACAACTTGTTCAATATTACATCTTTAATTTGCCGGACTTTTCGAGTTTCGTCTACTTGTTCAATAGGGTTTAAAACCCTAAAGAAGTCCCCAGTGAAGCCGCCAAAAAACTGTACGGGCGTGGGGCATCACCGGGCCGGACTACGTCCGGTCCCTCTGCCCCGCGGGGTACAGCCTCGGTTGAGACATCGTATTACGAAGAATTGAATTCTTGCTATTTTGCATAGTGTGAGTATGCTTAGCATTGAGGGTCATAGAAACTCGAAATCGAATAGAGGAAGTTGACACCGCTCTTCTTTCAGGAAGCTGCGGAACCCATTTTAAACCTTGCCTATAATTGCATAAAGCAAAGCAAAGGACTCCATGTCTGGTAGTGCATCAAAGATATGGATTAGGGGATGAGGATAAGAGCGAAGTAGTGCACAACACCCCCCCTTCCCCGCGCATCTAGCGGCCTCTACTAGGTCTCATTGCAAATTCACCAATTGTAATATCGAACAACATATATGTCCGTATTTATCATTAGTTGTTATTAGGTGAGTGGATTATTGCATGTAAGACCATTAATTGTTGTCGCTTTGAATTAGGTCAAGATTCAAGGATCCTAAACCGTTTGTGCATGATTATCATATTAGTCGTGACAAGCATTTAATCGGTCTTTAATTAGCAAAATGAATGGAGGTTGAACACAATATATACAAGACCATGAATAAGAATATACAAGGAGGAAGAAGGGGGAGAATTACCTCGTATCGCTATCCAAGATAAGACAAAAGGCAAAAACAAT
>SNQN01013304.1:3400-13657 GCA_008642245.1 Bassia scoparia | reverse complement strand
GGCCTGCCATCCCCTCGACCTAGCCACCACCAAACGACCAGCCAATATCGCGACTGTCAACAAAACCGAACAAAAAAACTCACAAACAAACCAAAATTGATACCTATCAAACCCAGAGTTGAAGTACCCGAATCCGCGCAAATTCATATTCAAATTCGTCAAATTCATTACAAAATTGGAGGATACTCATAAGAATTTGGTGCGAAAATAGCATATAAATTTTTGATTCACGAGTATCTATGAGTAAAATCGTGAATAAATTACGAAGAAGGAAGTGGTGGCTAGGTTTTGGATCGATTTTCTGCTCTGGTTGGTTGCTAGGTCGAGGAAGAACGAGAAAGGAAGTGTGCGTGGCTGGGTCGATTGTGGCGGTGGTAGTGGTACGTGCAGTGTTGGTGTTCGTGAAGGTGGTAGTAGTTGTGGTGTGACCGTAAAGGCTCGAGATGTATCGGTTAAAAAATAGATCGTACCCGGTGAGTAGCTCAACAGTAATGTGAAAGAAATATGAGCAGATATAGATGCGTAGCCGATCGGTGCGTTAATTGGAAATCATATGAATCACTTATCACACACATTGGCAAGTGTCATTTCTACCAGGAGTGCCAATTAGTTTGGCTTTAAATGTAGTTAATGCAGGTGGAACATATGGTACATTGTTAGGAGAAATGAATGTGTAGGAATACTATGTCGGCAGTTGAGCATATGCCGTCACTTATAGAAGCTTTCGTAAGCCTCCACGGACGCAAATGACGCTAAGTAGATAAAGTGTCCATCAAATTAATCTCTCTTCCAATTGAGGAAGAAGAGGCTGCCCCACCATATGTCGGAGTTACATATCTCCCACTACAAGCCTTTTTAGTTTAAGTGCGGCGCTTCTCTTTTCGAGCCATGTTACAGTTATTATTAGACTAGACCTCAGATGTGTTAAGCCCTGAAGCGAAACACTATATCCTTAAGATCATGTTGGCACAATGGGGTAGTTACATAGAACCTTTTGAGGAGGCCATCTTTATGCAAATTAGTCACTGGATCTATCAAGTTAGTCCACATATTTCACATGATAGCATCACGATGGAGTATCTGCATTGATGGGACAGTTCACAGAATCTGATCTATATTGTTAATGTAAGTACTAATTTTAAGTTTATATATTTAGTGATATATTATAATATTCATATATAGGCAGTATGCTATTGTTAATTACTCTCTGATTTTTAAACCCATATATGGATATTCTACTAACATTTATCTCTTAGTTGATGTTCTGTTATGAAACTTGATAGAAGCACTTGCTTTCCAGGGTTATCATGTCTTTTCAAAAAATAGTCTCTTTTCAAATAGTGGTTTGCTAGATCAAAACTTTTGTCACTCACCCATTTGAGGCTTTAATTTAAACAACTTTAAACACACCAGATAACCGAGTAAGGTTTCAAGGAGTTGCTAGGTTCAAGTGAGAGGGGGCGGCGGTTTCGAGGGAGTGGCTGGATCGAGGGAGTGGTGGGTCGCGTGGAGAGCTGCGGAGGATGGCCATGGCAAGAGCAAGCATGAAGGAGTGAAGGAGGGAGGAGGAAGAAGGGGATTAATTAATTATTRTTAATTATTAGAGTATTTATTTAGTTAATTTTAGGTGTTTAATAGAGTAATCAGTTAACTTTAACGGTCAAATGGATGGAAAACTAACGGTAAGGTTACTTGAGCTATTAGTTTCTGACGTCAGGGGTACCTGAGGTAATTCCAAAAGCTCAGGGGTACCTGAGCTATTAGACCAAACCTCAGGGGTACCTGAGGAAATTTCCCTTCATACTAACATCTGAAAATAAATCTTTCTCTGCATAAGTAACTAAACAATCATTCAACATTTGATCTCTGTTTGGTCCCTTAAGTTTTGAATGATGACAAACAAAAACAATGATACAGGAAACAAGATGTTATAAGTGTGAACATAGTTGGTCAGGAACCAACTGCTTTAGAACACTGTTTCTCTAGACAAGTTATTACTTATATGTGATATCTATTGTACTAACTTGTCTATATGTAGGGAATAGTTGATTATGTAAAGTTTTATGTACTGTTTGGGAACTAGTAGGAACTATTTCCTCGATTGTTATGCTGGAAAACAGTCACATATTCTTTATTGTGCATTAATCATGTTACATGTGCAGTATTTGAGTTAATTCCAAAACTTGRTGTATGGATGCCTTTCGAAGACATTCGAAAAAAGGAGTATTGATCATAATTTAAGTTATTCAAAGAAACCTCTAGTCTTGAAGATTACATGAAAAAAGAATATTTGTATTTTAAATGTTTTATGTAGGATAATTTTTATGTAATGTGCTCCGTACTATGCCTTGCATGTTTGGGTTATATAAACGCGTATAGTATGTTGAGTTATGTTGTGAATTATGGAACACAAGTTTGGAACAGAATTCATAATATACTCAAAATAGGGTGGCTGCGAGTTTTGAAAAAGATTTCGTAAAAATATTTTTCAAAGATCCGTTTTGAAAATATCTTTGCAGATGGAAAACTAGATGAATACATTTTTGTTGCCTTAATCCTAGGAGTATTTATCTTGTTTTCTTTTATTCTTGTGATAAATCGGATAAGATTAATACTTTTCTTAATTTGCTTATTTAGTTGATCTTCAAGTTTGCGTGAATTAAGGAAACTAAAGTTATGCATCCAAGTAATCTAGTCTTCCATATTCRATAATTCTCTCACGGGATATAATTGAGCATTATTTGAGTGCTAAACATAATTGAGCATGAAACCCTTCATTGAGCCATATACAAGAGCACCCTTAGAGTTTAAACAATTTTCTCTTAATTTGCACTTTAGAAGTGAGATCAAAAGAAGAAAACGATATTGCCAAAGTCTTCAATAAAGGGGTTGAAGGCTGGGTGAGTGTTTGTGAGTTCAAACACAAGGGCTCACGAGTGTAAGCTAGAGTGCGCACTCAGATTAGATTGTGGGGTGTATTGATTCCCGGAGTAGGGAAATTGTAGATGTAGACACCCAAAAGTGTCTCRCCAAAATTGAATAGCCAATGAGGAAAAACACGATATATCGAAATAGATTTGATTTTGGAAGTTGCYAAAAAATCCATAAACCACATRCCTTAGACCACTTCCTTTTGCACAAGTTGAATTAAAGTTGAGTTTGAAATCATACTCCGAGAGCACAATAATAGGCGGAAAGTATTTATTTTTATTATTTTTATTATTTTCTATTTTTAGGCTTTTGTCTTTATTTTTAGGATTTTCAAAAATATTTATCGTAAGTTAGTTTTCTAATTTTCACTTTTTTGTTTGTTCTTCTCATTATTTTGAGTTTTTCTAGTATTTTTAGATTATTTTTCTGATTTTCTTTTGATTTTCTATGATTTTTACAAGTTTTATAAAATGATTTTCGAAAATAAATAAATTCAGAAATTCTTAGATAAATCCAGATAATTCGGGAATGATCCAAAATATTCTAGAATATAAATCTTTTCCACCAAGTTTATCCAAAAGTGGATAAAGGTTAATTCGGATAACAGATTAGATCTAAAAGATATAGATGCAGAAATTCCCAAAGATATCATAAAAAGATAGATAAAATTAGTCTTTGCTATCTATCCTTCCCCAAAACGCCTATAAATATATGCTTTCGGTGCTTATTCGAATATCAACAAAAAACAGCTTTCATCAACAAATTTCATTATACGAAGGTGCACTTAAAGCTCTAAAAAATTCTCTCACACACAATTAATCACAAAACACAAATCATTCACTACATCCAAGGTTCTCAAATCCGTTGCTACTTCCGGAGTCGTTTCTTGCGAAACTAGGTACAATTCTGAGGCTATTCAATCAAACTTTTTTCTTTTTTTTTATTATTTTGATTAATATATACTTTTGCTTTTGAATTTCAATCATGTAAATTCATTTGTTTTCAATCGCTTTCACCTTATCGCAATTGTTTTATCATAATTGTCAATGCTAACGATCTCTTTGTTATGATAAGCGAATCAATTTGAAGCAAAGTTTTGATACACTAACCTTTGTTTTCCTTTGTGATTGATAGGGAGCAAGGTAAGTTTGATTCATATATTCGAGTTTTCTATTATTGCATACTAATTGAAAGCATGTGCCCTTATTCGGCCTTGTCCTATGTCGATTTCGTTCGTGGGCTTGAACCACGGATCCCGCACGTGAGTGCTTTTGGGTAGTGTTGTCGAGTGGGGATACCACCGTGCCTATACAGGTTAATCACGGACCCCGAAACATTGTGCCAATTTATGGCCCATTGTCTGATCCATTAACAAAGTCGTGGGTTATGGACATAGTCGGAAAAAATCTTTGACCCAATCAGCCCGCATGTGCGGCCTCTACTCGATCTCATTGTAATTTCATTCGATCAAATTCATTGATAAATAACAACTTAGCAATTTTATCCTTAGGAAGCGCTCTAACCTTAGAAATCTATTAAAGGGTGAGTTTCTTTATGCAAATCCACTACCTAGCCTAATTATTGTGATCACTTCAAATTAATAATTAATAAGGTGCTTAAATCAAATTGTCCATGATAATCTGAATTTAATGTGATTCAACATTTTGGTATTGTTTAAGCAATAAAAAGTGATTTCATGCATAACATTCAACGACATATGAGATGATGGTTAGTATGCATAATAGAAAACTGAAATAGTCAAATCAATCTTACCTTGCTTCGCTATCAATCACAAGACAAAACAAAGGTTAATGTACCAAAAACTTTGCTTTGACTTGAATCGCTTATCACAACAAAAGAGATTGTTAGCATTGACAATTACATTAACTCAATTGCGATAAAACAAAAACGATTGAAAACAATGAATTTACATGATTGAAATTCAAAAGCGAAATATAATGTTAATAAAAAACAATTATAAAAAGTAAGAGAGAATTGAATTAAACAGCCTCTGAATTGTATCTTGATTCGCAAAGAAACGACTCCGAGAGTAGCGACGGATTGAGACCATAGATTTTGCTGAATGATTTATGAGAGAGAATTTTGAGAGCTTTGAATTGGCTTAAACATAAGAGAAGTTGTTGATTTCATGTTGATCATCAAGAGCATGTATTTATAGACGTATGGGAAAGATAGGTGAAAAGGAAGATATTATAGGAATACGGATACAACCGTATAAACTGTCCAAGAACCGTAATACGATAGTGCCAATCTATATACGTCCAAGGACCATATATACAGTAGCGCCAACCGTTATACAATCATATGGATAGTATATACGTTGGGCTGACGTGGCCATGACGTGGATGGCCACGTCAGCGATCCGTGCTATTATTGTTTTATCTATCTTTTTCGTTCGAGAATTAATATCCGTGTTTTTGCATTTAATCTACTATCTAATTAACCTTTATCTACTTGTGGATAAACATGATTAATCTTCTAGAATATTCTGAGTAATTCCAAATTTTCTGAATTTATCTACGAATTTCTGAATTTATTTTTTTGAAAATCATTTTGCAAATTTGTAAAAATCAAAGAAAATCATAGAAAAATCAGATAAATTAATTAATATTGGCAGAGTCAAAAAATGAGAGGAATTATATGAAAATAAAAAATCTTAGAAATACCTTTAGAAATAGTTATAAAATCGTTTTACTAAGAAAATGCCCTAAAAATAGAAATAATTAAATAAATATTTTTCGCCTATAATTGAGCTCTCGACATACGTTTTCAAATTCAACTTTACCTAACTTGTGTATAAGGATGTGGTTAATGAATATGGTTTGTGGATTTCGTCTCGTGACTTCCGAAATCAAATGTATTTCGAATTCGTACTTATTCTCATCGTCTATTCCAATTTAGGGAGACATTTTTCGTTGTCTACAGAACCCCACTTTGACTAAGTCCGAAGAGAAGTTTTTTCTCGTAAGACAAAGTCAAGTATTCATTGGGACGTAGGATAACTTAAGATGTTTTGCAATCTCAGTTATCCTTTTCGTCAAGTACCTGCAAACAAGCAGTTAGTTTTACCTGCTATCGCGGTCCCATGGGCTCTGTCCCTTGGAAGTGCCTGGATCCTTGGGTGATGTTGTAGATGCATATATGATCTCTTTCGGTAAACATTAACCTCCAAATGTTTTCCCTCATTAAGCACTAACGTCGGGGATGTGATTGGTGTGGTGTGAATATCCTTCGTAAGCATTAACCTCCGATGTCTCCTTCGGCAAGAACTAGCCTAGGGGTGTAAATGATGTTGTGAGATCCTTTGGTAAGCACTAACCTTCGGATATCTCCCTTCGGCAAGATTAGCCTAAGGGCGCAAATGAGTTTGTGAAGTCCTTCGATAAGCACTAACCTCCGGATGTCTCCCTTCAGTAAGCACTAGCCGAGGGCGCAATTGATGTTTCTTGAATCTCCTTCAGTAAGACTATCTTCTGGTGATTTCCCTTCAGGAAGCACTAGCTCGGGGAAGAAATGATGTATGTGAATCTTTTTCGATAAGCACTAACCTCCAGAGATTTCCCGTCAGCAAGCACTAGCCTCGGGGAGAATGATGTATGCGAGTCTATCGGTAAGCATAACCTCCATATTTCCCGTCTTATAAGTTCCCAAAATGGTCAATTTAGGCACTTATTTCTCCTTTATTTTGGCCATTTGTGTCTTTAGATATCATTTTACTAGTTGTTTAGCTAGATTTCCACTTTGTATAGTTTTGTGGAGTTTAGTGGCTTTTAGTGGGTTTGTAGTTTTTAGCTTGATTTCTCCTCATTCCTATTCCTATGCTCCTATTTGCAAGTGTTGGAGTTTTTACAAGTTGCCATGGTGTGTATGTGCTGGTATTGTGCTTTGCTGCAAGTTGGTTGGTTATATCTGCGAGGTCGAGCTTTAAAGTGATTGAATTGTTACCCTAACACATTCTTCGAGACTTATCTTTCTGTATAATTTGCATTTTTAGGTGAGACTTGTGGAATTGGAAATTAGACTTTTAGAAGCTTTCAACGGTATTTATAAGCTGCAAGCCGATAACGAGTGCGAAGTTTTGACCGTTCGAAGTTGGGTAGTTGAGCAGGGCAAAACTTCCAAGTCAGAAGCAAAACGAGCGCACGCACATCGAGGTGCATGGGCCCGCGCCCGCGCCTGCACCTTCATCCCTTCTTTTCCAGAACTGAAGAGCGCACGCAATCGAGGGATCGGCTCGCGCCTCCGGACCTGCACGCGTACCCTTCACTGTTTTACTCATAACTTTTGATCTACAAGGAATGATACGCCATATTGAGATGGAAACTAGAGATCGAGAGCTTTCCAATGACATATAGCAAACATCAATCGGAGCTCTACGCAAATTATGGCGCGTTTGAAAATGGAGTTGACTTTCGAGCTTCACTTATGTGACTTTAGTAATGGCAAACTTGTAATATTTAGCAAAACTTATTAGGGAGTAATATATATAGTGTGTGAGAGAGAGAACAAGTAATGTAGTAAGTTGTAGTTTAGTTTTAGTTAGGGCTTTACTTTTCAAAAAAAAAATTCTTTCTTTCTTCATCGTCTTCTTCATTTTAGTTTTAGGAGAGAACCTCCCTTGGAGGATCTCCAAGTTTTCTTAATTGTTTTGCTCATATCTTCTTCGTTTCTTGTCGATTTCAATGTTCCATATATGAAATTATTAGTCTCAATCTTGTGAGTTTATTCTAGAATTTAATTTGAGTTTTATTTAACTTTCGTTTGATTTTCTGCAGATTTTGTGTTTTGCATTTTTATGGGTTCTTTGTATGCTTGATTCTTGTTTCTATCGTTGCTAGATTGTTTCCTTTATTGTTTTTACATGTTTTGTGAACTTTTTGAGTAGTTTTGAGTAGTGTAATTAGTTTCTTTAATACCTTATTTTGAGTTTTGCAATTTCAATTTCTGGCAATTCCTTTGTCTTCATGCTTAATTTTGTTGTTTTCTTTCTTCTTTTTTCAAGTGTTGAGTAGTTTTCATGCCTAGTAATTAGGAACCTATATAGTGCACCAATGTCAAGATTATATCTTACATGCTCAATCCATGATGAATTTCTCTATTATTGTGGTTTCCTAAGCTCTCTATATGCAATTTCATTAAGGATTGAGTGGTTGGTTTGTGTTAGTAGTAAAGGGTGTTCATCCCAAGTTCACCAAGGGATTGGGTAATGGATTGGATAGATAATCTCATATATTTGACATGAACAAAAAGAGGGCGAGGAAGGGATTCCAATTCAAGCTTGTTTTGGGTGATTGAAGGATTTGGGAAATGAATTCAATTGAATTTTAGATTAGGTTGCAACAATTCTTATTTTAGTGAGTCATCCATTAGATTGACATTGATTGTGCAAGATTAGGGAACCTAGTGATCCTAGGTTCTTAATCCTTTAGTTTGCAATTCTTTTACTTCAACTTCTTTGTTGTTCTTAGTTCAAAACCACTTTTCAAACTTAGTTTTTCACCACAAATCAAGTTTTAAGCCTCAAGTGTACAACACTTCCTTGTGGATCGACCCTTTACTTGCCACTACACTAGTGTAGTAAATTTTTTAGGTTTATAAATTTTATTTGGACGTTCCTCCTCCTTGGTTTAGTTCCAACGAACCAAGGGGGAGGGAGTCAAATTGGCACCATTGCTGGGGAAGTCTGGCAACATTTGAGACTTTGTTGATTTGATTTGGTTTTTACTTGCTTTTCATAAAAATTCGAAAAGTCCAAAAAGATTTTCATACTTCACTTGAAGTACTTTGTGTAGTAAATTATGCAAGGTATGTATCACGAGGATTCTTACAGTGGAAATGGTGCTTATATGCAAAATATGAGATATGGTCAAAATGGAGGTATGTACCAAAATTTTGATCAAAGTATGGGGTTATGGTCAAAATGGAGGAATGTACCAAAATTTTGATCAAAATATGGGTTATGGTCAAAATGGAGGTATGTACTAAAATTTTGATCAAAACATGAGTTATGGTCAAAATGGAGGCATATACCAAAATTTTGATAAAAATATGTTTTCAAACCAAAATTTTATGTACCATGTATATTCTTCACACTCCCCTCATTATGATCCTTCCCCTTATGGTTATTCTTCATACAACCCTCCATGCTATAATGATTCCCCTCCATGCTATAATCCTCCTCCWTCTCATCCTAGTTATAACAACATGTATCCAAATTGTGATAATTTTGGAAATTCTTATGGATACATGGATTGCAACAATGGATCTCACATGTACAATTGTCCCCCACTGTTAAGTTCCTACSTAGAGTTTTGAATGATGACAAACCACTTTGAACTAAAATATATATGCAAGTTTCTGTTTGCATGTGCAGGTAAAAGATACAAGTTCAAAGTTTGTAAAGACSAAGCTCATGAAGKTAAATCTTGAAGATTGCATGAAGACCAAGCTTTCAAAAGACATACTATMAGGTCTTAGTTGCAATGTAAGTAGTATTTGGATTATTCAATGCATTATAAAGGCCAATATTAGAGAGTGGAACCAGTTGGATATAATAAGTAATCTCGGTTGCTTATTATATACAACTTTAAGTAAATTGAGTTGACTAGAACAGTTTGGGAACAGTTCCAGACCAGTCCTATCAAGTTTACTTCTGAACATCCGTATTTTTTGAAWGTTTATTTCCGCGTAAAATTGATTTTGAAAATAAATGACTGGTAGGGTTATTGCACAAGAAAGTTCTTTWTATTATGGTAAGTATATTGTTGAGCTCATAATTGATTTTATTTGATTGCAAATAAAATCAGTGGATATATTTTCCGTGAAATATTATTTTATTTCCAAGGGAAATATATCCTCATGATCTCATGCAATATACTTACCAAAGGCTTACTTAAGAGGACCGAAAAGTACACAAACTCCAACACTTTTGCACGAGCCTTTTTCGAGTAATCATATTGCAAAGMCTCCCTCTCTCTTTAATTGAACGTAGCATTAATCCAWTACTACACTTAGGTTTTAATTTACTTTCATTCTAAGAATTAAGTCTATTCTTTAATTGCGAGACAAAGTGTTGTCGATTGAGCATATTGTGAGTTCAATTTGCRGGGGAACTTGGTCAYGGATCAAGTTCATTCGAATCATCATAGTTGGTGATTGGGTAGAACTTCCATAGGTGGAAGTTAAGGATCTGTTGTGCATAGGTGCATATTCAGATTAGTTATATTCTTTTGTTATTCAGAGGTGATTAATAAAAGAGTGAGTGAGTGTAGGACGTAGACTTATTAGAAGTCGAACCTCGTTAAA
>SNQN01013302.1:0-13661 GCA_008642245.1 Bassia scoparia | reverse complement strand
GCAGGAGCTTCATCGATGATGATGACCGAACGTGGTGAGGAGGAAGGATGTGGTGGCGAGTAATTGCGCCTTACTGAGTGTGGTCGTGGTGGTACACTGTCTGTGCGTCTCCTGCTATGCGGTACGTTATTAATATCTTGTCGACGCTTGGTGTGGGTAGGTTTGGACATGAAGTCATTGCTTGAGTGGTTCAACACTATACCGAGTTGTTATTGTTTCGACCCTATTAAAGTAAGTGATGCAGATGAAGGCGACGTCTTATGGATATTCTTTGCTTGCTCCTGGTCTGGGTCGGTAGGAGTCGAGTAACTCGGTGGTTTACAGAGGGAGAGGTTCTTGTTGATCAGTCACTGGTACACTGACCCAGTATTCTGGTTCTAGTGCTTTGGTGGGTGGGTATGATGGAGACGCGTGGTGGGGCATTGACCGGCTTTCCCGTGTCTTGCTGCTGTACGTCTTGAGGAGCGGCTTTTGCATGGAGGAAGTCCTTGGCTTCTTGGTCTGCTCTGTCACATGCATATTCCTGGTTTGATCATCATGGTTCTCTTACTCAATATGTGGAACTATGCCCTCCTTCTGCGCAAATTGTTGGTACAATATGTGGTAATATTGCTTCGAGTGGCTGGCCAATGTTCCGAGCCAGTTGTTGTGAAGATGGACGTGGTCTGACAACCTGTGTACCTTCGTTATTATTTCTAAAAACACGTTGTGAATCTACCTGCGGGATGACTTCGATGGTTCGTGTGTATTTATCATGGGGTAAGCTTATATATATGTATTTGTATGAGAGAGAGAGTGGGTAGTGCTTCTGTTCTCGAATGAATTTACAGCCTTGGTCTAAAGCCTGCTTTTATACTGGAATTGAAAATGCATGTCAGGCTTCTCAGTTTCATAGTGTGACAGTTTTGCGTGTATTCAAATTGATACTTGACGGGTGGGTTTAGTGTGTACTTACAGTGCTGACAGTCATGCATATTAGTGGTGTTTGGTAGCTTTATGACTTCCTGATTTTAGCATTGACATGGGTATTGTGGTTCGATTTAAAATAGGGCCTTGGACCAACTCGCGAAATTGGATCCTATCTGATTTAGTTTAGCATGGGCTGTGGTATTGGACCTGGTGGCTCATGGTACCTAATTTTTTTTAAAAAAGAGAGACTACTACAATTTATATCTTCGTAGCGCATTTTAAAAATCATATGATATCCACTATATTTTTTGTACTTCATAAGTTCTATAAGTGAAGAAATTCACGTGGGTTGTTGGTCTCTTTACTCTGTTAGGTTTGTAGGAAGTATACTTCCTTATTTAGAAATAATAATGTTGCACTTAGAGGCTGTACAATTAACTGACAAATCATTGACTGAAGTTATTTACTAATGATTAATTATTGTTAATTATTGATTATATTGTTAATATATTAATGTGAGGATTGGTGTAGATGATTTCTGATGTATTCTAAGCAATGTTATATATCAAATTATTGTTATGTATCATTATATATGTGTAAGATTGTACATATATATATTGTCAAAGATGATCGAGTTGATAACTCATGCATATGTCTAAGGTCGTCTCGAAGCTCGTGAATAGGCTCGTTAAAATTTCTAAATATTTTTATAACTCAAATTATATTAAATATTTAAAATAAGTTATTCGACTACAATATATTTAATAAATATCATATGTTATAATAGGTATATGATATCGTTTGTGTTGTTGTTATTGCGATAACTTACGGGAGGTAGTATTTAATAGTTTTGGCTAGTTATTTAGATATGACATTAATGTGTTTATGATGGCATCTACAAACAATCTTTGCATATAATGTATTATAATATTTGTAAATATAGATATATATATAGATGATATTAGATATAAATTAGTGTAGGGTATAGGGTGATGATTAAGTTGGGATCTGAACATTTGGAGAAACTGAACAAATTGAACTGACTGAAAATAGTTGGTAACAATATATTTATCGGTGTTTTTTAGTTGTTTTTTCCCCCCAAAACTTTGCAATTTTTGATGTTTTATTAGTTTTTCAACCAATTTAAATAACTTTTTTCTATCACTGTATATAATTACTTTAATTTACTTAACTTAATGTTCTCTTTGTTCTGAAGCTCAACTGTTCGGTTACTTTTTACTAATGTTTGTCATTAAAAATTACTTTTCTCTTTTCTCTCAAATTACATTTGCATTCGTACATTTACTCAACTTACTCAAACATTTATCTAATCATCGAAATATGTAAATACGTGCGAAAATGTAAAGTATCTAACGAGGTGTAGTACTTTTTATCGCTCATATCAAGATAAACTGTAATGATATAATTAGTTTTATTGTATATTTGTAAAAATATGGACATTATAGAGCTGTGCTATAGGATATATAAAAACTACTAGCCTGGGACGATCAACGAGACATTATGAATGTCTAGATTTTTTCTATGTAAGACAGAAATAGATCAAGTGAAAAATTATTGAATAGTAATCAAGGTCAAACATGGTTGATTATATTATGCTGGACTGAGTATAAATTCATCTTGGTCTGCTTTTTTACTGACTAGCATATTTTTATTTTAAGAAGTTTTGAGTATTTAGTTGGTTTGGAATTAGTTTTTTTTTAAGATAAGTTGTTAGACTTAATTAATTAAATATGGACACTTGTAGACTTAATTAAATTGGCACCTTAATGTTTTCCTCACAGATTTATTTCAATAAGTTTCAACAAAAGTTAGTTCTGGCGTTCGCGATTATGCTTCTCTTAGGACACAAATTATGTTCAATTTAGTAAAATAAAGTGCCAATTCAATTCCTAAGAAATTTGTTTAAAATTTAGTAAAAAAAGTTTGTATTCAAGAAAATAAGGATTAATTCAACACTCAAAATTTAATAAGAATAATTACCGTAGGCTTAACTTTTATAAATTTGTATTGCGTTATTCGATGGGGCCCAATAAGTTGTGTAGTTCAAATCGGTGCATAGTTGGGAATTTTTGAGTTATTGTAGGTGTAAGTTGATGTTTGTGTAGGTGTTTTTTTATTGATGATTGGTTGGAGAGGGGTGGAGTCAGGTGGTGTGGCGAATTGGGGGTTTTTCTACGCAAGGGGTTGGTCTCTCTTCTATTCCCTTCTTTAGGTGCTCTCCTTCTAGGATTGGATATGTGCGTGATGGATGGATTTAGGTGCGTCTCTTGTTCTACTTGGGGATGTAACCAATGTTTTTCCATTATAATAAGAATAAATAACAAAATAAATTATTTCCTCTGGTTTGAGTGTTGAAAAATTTCCTACATAATTCGTATATTTATCTACTCGTATGATACACTACTCCGTATTACAAAAAATATTTGTTTAATTAAATCTTAAGTGAAATTTTTTTTCAAATAATATTTATTTGTTTAAATTCTGCTCTCTTTCGTTCTTTTTGTTGTCTTGTTTAGAATGAGGGGAAGATTAAGAAAATGAATATTAATTCTAGAACGTTAATTTAATAAGATTCTTCTTTAAAAAGAGAGTTTTGACTTTTTTATTTAATAAGAATAATAAATGTGTGTTGGAAGTAAATTTTGGGAGTAAATTCTAGATAGTGGTAAAATATGATGGAAGAAAAAAATAATAAATATGGTTTAATTTACGATGAAAAAGTGGATAAACTTGAATTAAATAAAAAAATTCAAACAAGACAACATTTAGAAATTATAATTCGAAATAAGGTTAAACAAAAGGGAAAGCCAGAGGGGTAATACGAGTAAGGTGAAGTTTTACTATTATAATTTTCATGGAATATTCTATTTAATTAATGAAATATTTTATTTATGATACTGCTAATTGAGCTCGAGGCGTTAAATAAGTTATAAATATATTTCCTAAAATGACATTAAACTTGGAATGCATGCGAAATTCACACGTTAATCGGTGTAATTAATATTTGTATTCATTTAATATTTTCATTTTTGATTATCTCATCTAACGCTCTAGGGACGCTTGTTAGCTTTTGCCTTTATTTATTTATGGCCGAAAAATGAGGTGTATTTTTTTTCAAAAAATAATAAAATACCAGTATTTTATTAATTTCTACTTGTACTATTCACTWTACTTTGATCTCCCTAATTTATATACTTCACTTGTTTATTTTTAATGGCAACATTGAGCATCACTTATACTCCTAGGCAAAAATTGATTGTGAGTGTGAAAGTGATAGAGTGAGAAAGTGGGGCATGTGATTAGAAGAGAGATAGGAAGAAATAACATGCAAAAATAGAAAGAAAACAATTATTGCTATTAATTTGATATTTCTAAATTTAGTAAATGTCGCGCTTAAATAGAAACGGAGGAAGTACTTCACTTTGTTGCTGTTATTAACAGTTATTTCTCCCATATAAAATTCCCTCGCTTTCTCTCTTCTCTCATGCAACATCACCATTGATGTCGTTTTTCTTGCATTACTAATTTCAGTGAACTACATTTTCTTCATTTTATTCGATATTTGAAGGTAAAGTGTCAATCTTTCAACTTATTTACTTTAAATTCGTATGTTTTTCTATTGTTTTTAATTTGTTGCCATTTTTTTCTTTGATTGCAATTACACTTGTTATGAAACTAAATTTATAATTTTCGGTTAMATTTTTTGAATTATGAATTTTGAAGTGGGATTGTGTTTGAATGAAAGGATATCGTTTATGAATTGTAAATATTTCTAAACATGTGTTTAGGAATTGAATTTAAAATTTTCAAATTTCAGAATTGTGAATTGTAATGTTGCAATTAAAATCAAACTCACAGGTTGAAGATGAATGCTCCCGTTGAATTTCTGGATCTTTTCGAGTCGAAATTTCTGGGATCATTTGTTGGATTTTTCTGCCATTTTTGTTCGATTTTTTCTTGGGTTCATTGGGTCAAATTTTGGCCAATTGATTTGATTATTTTATCTTCATTTTCTATTTTTTGTTTTGTTCTTTTGTTTGTTAAAATGTCTTTTTTAAGACCTTGTAATTATTAATTTCGATCTACGACTGTTAACTAGTATTTTGGCCCGAATGATACTCCGGATTAACACGTATTTTTATACATATAAAATCATAAAAAGTCATATAAACATAAATATAATGATATTAATAACTACAAACTATTTTGTCATAAAAAATTACAAATTATACTAAAGAAAATTCATTAATACATCAATATGATTATAGCATACATTCATGATTCTACATGTTGATTAACATTATAAATAAATCTAGATAATAAAAATACATATGTGTTATGAGTTACATTTATAAATTATACAATTGATACTCCGTATGTGTTATGAAAATTTTTATTTATTGGATTATTAGACGACAAAATATAGTGTAAAAATCAAGAAAAAATATCAAATTTTAATATCCATCAATATAATAGCTTAATATGCAGTACAAAAAAATTAAATCACTATTTTTTTAACAAAGAAAATGTTCACACACATATCTATATTTCTCTTTAATTAAATTTACTATAGTTACAATAAATACAACAGAAACAAAACAATCCACCCATTCATTTTATTAAATTATCTTAATTTTCTAGAAGCGGACTTCTGTTTAAGTAAATGAGAAGAAGAATTTATTAATTTTCTTTTTAATTGAACATCTAGATTATTTTTTAAATCAAATATTGATAAGATATTTGATTCGACAATATAGAGAAGAAACTGATCTATCATAGTTAACTACTCTTAAAAAAATCTTCACCCTCTAATGAGTTTTCCTCCAAAATATTCCGCACATAATGTCATTCAAGTCTATCTATCTTATATAACTACTATTATTTCGAAGCAAAAAACTATCATCTAATTTGAAATCCATATACTACCTATGCTATTTGAAGGTATATTATTATTTACAACTATATTTTGTCTAATAATACAATAAATACAAATATATATGTACTCTTCTTATCCTATTTTTGTTCTATTATATTTCTAGCAAAAAAGTCATATTTATGTTTATTTCAATAAAAAACTAACATTACTTAAGTAGGAAATATTATTACTTTTTTTTTGTTTTCTGTATTTTGTATTTAGAATTTTTTGTTTGACATTCTGATTTTTTATTTCATTTTCTATCTTTGTTTTTGTTAAGATAAGCAACTCCAGAGATAGATTTATTTCTTCTTTTTTGACAGTTTTTACATATGATTCAAAAATTGTGATTTATTCATCAAGTCCTCCATAATGCTACGCAAATTAGCTAAAGTTTTCTCAACTCCACTTAATTATTCTCCGTGTTTTTTAAATAATGATTCCAAATTTCATTCTTTCAACATTTCTAACAACAATATTAAAAAATTAATATAACAAAATAATAAAAAGTGTAAATTCTAAGTGTAATTGATTAATAATAATTAAAGAATCGAATGTTGTGTAAGTAATTATAAACAACAAATTCTTTAACTAGTTGCATATATTAAAATTTAAATATTGATTGTTGCGTGAACATTTATATTACAAACGCATTCACTTATTTATTCTTTGAAATGTGTTACCCGTTGAATAATAATTTTCTCTTCTTCATCTTCTTTAAAGAGTCGAATCCTTGAAAAAATATACATCGAATGATTTTTCTTTAAAAACACGAGAATAATTAATTGAAATTTTAATGTATATATAGCCACTAATAAATCAGTAATGAAGGTAAAATATGCAATGAACTTCGACACAATGAAATATAACAAGATAGTAAATAAACTTTAATATTGAAAGCAATAAACAATCTAAACTATTGAATTTGACAAATTCCAATTTTGATGAGATTGAAACAAATTTAACCAATTGTGCTTTTTTATCTACATAACATAATTGTATCTTATTTACCTCACAATAAGATATCTTTAATTTAACAGGCAAAATTGAGCTTTGAAGAGGAATCTTAACTTAAAACGAAACCCCAAATTGTGATTACTTGTTTGAGGTATAGTTACATATTGGTCTATCGTATTGGCAGTTTAAATTATAGTTATTGAATCTAGCTTGAGAGAAATGTCGCATGGACGTGAAGTTTTCGGAATTGAATGTGGGTCTGCAAGTGTGTCAAAGCTGTCACAAGAGCTGGCAAGTGATTGCGATTATTTCCCGTTTCGTATTCTGAAAAAGGCTAGAAAATTCAAATCAATCATATCTTCTCACAACTTTATTACTTTGATTTTATACTATAATTAATATAATATGTGTGAGTGCTTCTGCGTAATGGTAGGGAAATGATTGGAGGAGGCACAAGTAAGGTGACATGCTATTATTATTGCATTCCTAGCACATGATACCTTATTAGAGCTGTTTGCTGCCTATTGTAGCTCTGAAGATTATGGACCGTTTGACTGATAATATTTATGCGTTTTTGTGTCGTCAGCCTGCGAATTGTTAAACCATTACAGACTATTTGAGAGTTGATTCTGCGTTGGAGTTGTAAAATAGCATAATGCTAAAGAGAGATTTTTTGTCAATTGTGAAGACAATGGATGATGCCTACTTCTATTTCGGAGTTGATTGAACAGTATCAATATGAGATCGTGGCTTTTATTTAGATGCCCACTTTGAGCCTTGCTAGGTTATGTATGTTTTTTTGTCGATCACTCTGAAACCTGACACATTCTGTGACGGCGAGAGGTAATTCTAATTCACTAAATTCTGATATTTTAAACAAATTTATCATATTGTCTTAGTAAGAATCATACGTGTATAAAGTATTTTTTAGTCATGTTTCGATAAATTAAGAGTCCGGACTTTTGAGTTTATCTACTTTTCATTCGATGATGCATAAGCATTTATGATCGATCATTTCGTAGTTTTTTCTTTTAGATTAGTAAATACCTATCCGTTTTTATTGCACAATTCCATTTTGAAAGTTTTCAGCCTCAACTTTGATTACATGCAATACTCAAATTATATATTTAAGTAAAATTAAAAAATAATCCTTGATATAATAAACCTTAAACAATGTAGTCCTAAATCAAACAACAATGAACAAACAACATTCTCACTTGACTATTTTATACTATTAACAATTGATTTGAAAAAATATGTTGGGTCCAACACTTTTACAACTTTGATCCAAACAGGAAAATATGCAAAACTTTGTAGGCTACATTTATGCCTTTCACAATAAATCTTTGCCTAATTTTTCTATATTCAACGGCACTGTTTTATGATTTGACTACATTTCACAATAAAATACTTTTAATTTTTAATAATAATTATTATTGTATATGAATTATATTGTCATTATTGTTTATATATTAAACCATCATCGTTCAAGAAATATTAACAAGGTAGTTTTATTTTTTAAATAAAAGATTTTTAGTAACATTATTTTTGATAAAAATCTCGATTATAAACAAGGAGCAATGGAGGTCCCGGTACCCCCATTATATGAAACGCGCTACCAATAACTCGGCTAATATGGTTAAAAACCAAATAAGCCCGTTAATTCCCTTAAACCAAAACTTAATTATCTTTATTTCTTGGAGTACCCTTTACTAACGAACTAAAAAAAGAATAATTTAGATAATCAAAATGAATGTATATACACTATGCAAAGTCCAAAACAAACTCAGTTAGATCGACATTGACAACTGCTAATTCCAGTCTGATCTACGTTAAATCACTTGCGCGCAAAATAGTCTTTCTAAAAATAATTAAAAGTGAATAATTAACCAATTGTAGCTATATATCAAATAAAGTAAACATTGTCATAAAAAGCTTAAAACTACTTCTTTCAAACTACATGAACAATCCTTCATACTATCATAGGCATCAAAAGTTGAGGTTTTGAAAATGCTCCACTATTAGTAGAAAATTTTATTCTATTAATTGTCATTATTTGTGTAACATTCCCTAACATCATCTATCTACTATTGGGTATATCTGAGCAATAGTAACATAATTTCATTCTTAGACTACTCTCTGTCACTTATGTCGCTCGCGAAATTGCAATTGGAGAGAAGAGAAGCACAAAATGGAAAACCCATGCAAAGTTCAAAGGATTACTTGAAAAAAAAAGCATAACATAATAACTACACAAGTCATTTTTAATTTGAAAGGCACTTGAGAACACCCCAACGAGAGTTAAGCATATTTTTTTTCTAATTACAGTATGTTGCTAAATGATATCATCTTATAGATAACTATAACTTTTAAAAACCTGACCACTGACCGAAACCACATTCTCCCTCCTTGCTCTACAATAATTGAATTTTATCCCGTTCAATAGTTTACAACTAACCATAATACTGGATATGGACCTACACATCTAGTATGTTAAAGTATATGTGTGCCGCTAATTCTTGGGTTTTTGCCCCCCAGCTCCGGATCTATTACGTGATGTAAAATACACTATCCTTTAAAAAATAATGCGTGAAGCTATCGCATCTGTACCCAATCGGCATCGCGTGCATCACTCACGTGTATCACAGGTGAAAATGCTGCTAGTAGACTCAACTGAGCAATGCCATTCACACTCTTCATAACCTCAAACCTATATATGAGCTCTAGTATTTCAGTGCTTTTTTGTACCACAAAATACAACGACTTAGATTCTTGCATTAAAACTCACCATATACACTTATACTTGAAACTATTAATAAAAATAGATTGGAAATCAATAAATATGAAGCTGTTTTAAAACAAACTACCAATAGTCACTCTTGGCGCCAGACATATAAGGATAGGCAGAATATATACATTTTCTTTATTAAGGATCAAAATATTTGAGTCACCATACTATTTGTATAATTGAATAGTATGAATATATTTTGAACATAAAGCACCAATTGCTAAAATTTTTTGCCATTATGGTGCTGCATATACCTACAAACCACTTCCGTCCTTGGCGGCAATGCGGAACTAGCATCGTTCAGTGTCTTTCTCTCTTCTCCCTTACTTCGACGACGGCGACGCGTGTCAGGTCATTCTCTCTCCTCTCCTTACTCGACGCCGCGACGGTCGTCTCTAATCTGCGCTGCGTGTAGCATGAGTTGCGTGCTTACTGTTGTTGCGCGCTGCTGATGCACCATGTTATGTTGGCGAGTATAGGGCGCGACGTAAGTGAAGGTTACTCCTTGCTCCTGCCATGTTTTCGATACGTGGAATCGATCTTAAATACTGACCCTCCTCTCACATGAATGTAGGTCGCTGAACAAGTTTTTCAATGCTCCTCTGTCCCCCCTAATTTGTCTCTCAATTCTTGTATCCTTTTATAATCAATAGCTAATGATCTGATTTCGCAGGGAATACTTCTATGATGTTTTGTTCCTCTCAAAGTCACTCTATGTGTGTTTTCGACGTCTCATTATTATGTCACGATTTATTGGGGCTGAATTGAATGAACCAAACACATGGAAATCATCATAATGAACGTTTACAATACTCACACCTTCTCATAATCTTCTACACAAAAACATTCCACCCCTTAGATTCTCTCAAGTGATTGTGTCGGTGGGAAAAGCCCCAAGGAGGAAAGACCAATCACATCGGAAGTAGAATCATACCGAGGTAATTTACTATAACCGAACTGGATACTTACTATGTTTGTGACTGCTTTCTGCAATCAATTCACCAAGTTCACATGCTTCTTCAAGAGACACCTTTCGCGCACCACTCTTCGCTGGATCTGTTCATTCCAATAAATTATGCCGATTTAGCATTTTAGAAAAAATACAATTAACATGAAAAACGCAAACGATAAGCACGAAATGGACCAGTGCCGATGTGTCAACCAAAGCTTACTGGTAGCTAAGCCCCTCTGTCAATGATAACTACTATTAACCTATATCACGCACAGTAAGAGCACACATGACACACTCCTCGACCATTATGCGACTCCTGAGACCCTAGTAACATGTTAAATTTTTTTAGTAAGCAACAGCAAAAGAAATTCTTAACGTAGTACCGTATCATCTGTGAACACTTTTTTCCGGAGCTCTAAGCACGATCCTCTAGTCTACAATGGTAAGCGGAACGTTCTAACATTCCCTTGCTGGAGTTATATGGCCTAATCGAAGCACCCATTACATTACACAGAGCTGCGCAGCCACGTAAGCGCAAAATAACTTGCCCATAGGATAGACTCTCTTATGAGGCTATGAGAGCTCTGCACAAATTGTGAAACTTGTAAACAGACACGCTAACTTTCCATCTCAACACAAGACTCACTTCTCCTTCAGATCCGCGTCGCCTACCAGGAGTAACCATGCATCAGCGTAGAGAACGGAACTCAGATACCAGACCACACGACGCCACACTAGCCTCAGTGAAGGCCGTCGCATTACATCAGAATACCTAATTCAGCACTCTACCTAAAACCAGAGCACATTCACCTACACCTCCCACTCCTTCTGCTTTTCAGATGCCTCGAGTCGCTTCCGAGTGAGAAGTGTCGGTGGTTCCGAAGCTACACAGTAATCTGTATGGACTACCGAGTTCCAATCGATTTCTCCACCCAGAACCGCTCCTCAAGGCCTTGACCAATGAAACTATCTTATGTTCGACCTGAACTGGAGATATGCTTGAGTCCTGTATATAGTCTCGGAGACCATGGTTGATATCATGTTGAGGAGAAAGACCTGCTGTATTCACTATGCTTATATTACTATCTGTTCAATTTTATGAAAACCTCAGATTTCTGCTTTGGTGCTATTGTATGATGTAACGACTCAAAGAAATGCCAAAGTTTTACGAGCTGCGTAGTCATGTACAGCTGCCGAACTGACCTCGACACTTATTATGTGACTACATCACGGAATTTTTCCGATTGAGCTGTGATGTCGACTATTGCCTATAGATCTATTCACCAAGGAGTATTTCCTTACGAAACTTATCCCATTTAAACATGCCTTGTGACTATTGATACACAGCCCATAAGCGGTCTTCCCGGCTGCAAAGTTTCACTTGAAGCGAGTATGTCTTTAAGCAGGTGTATTCGTATATGACACGCTTGAATCCATCCTCACCTCTTAGAGGATCGCCTCTCGAAGGATCTTAACTAACGCTTTTCAAAGACGTGTGGCTTGTAGTGACACCCAATCCGATTTGAACGATGATTTCCTATTTATCCACCAACAATCTTACCAAATATGTCTTGCATAAAAAAAGTTTCACTCGAACATCATGTTTTTGAAACAACTGAATTAACGTATTATCTGTCATTTATTTCTTTTGTTGAAAAGATGATAGAAGGGCAACTTTGGCTGTCCCCTTGTCAAACCACAATGCACTGCAAAAGAGCAGCCGGTCTTGAAGTAGACTCAATTTGGTATCCCCTGTCCACTGCGTTGTCCCTGTTCACCCAACTTATAGTGAGGAAATTCGTTGATAGAGCCGCAAGCTCCACTACAATACTATGCAGCATAGCCGCGATTTTGCAGCAAGCAAAGTGAGTATTGTTCCGAATGAGCTTTCGAAGGTCAACAAAAGATCATGTAATATATCATTTGCATAGGCCACAATCCAAATTTGCACGAAACAACTGTGTGTTCACTTGACACTGTAGCCTGGATAAACCAGGAGGAACCAACGCATATCGCGCCTCGACATAGCGCTTCAGTAACACCTGTTTGGACACCAATTCTCCCACCGTTATTTGAGAGGCAGAACAGTGTAGGGCGGCATGAGTGTGCTAAAAACAATCCTAATACAGTCTTACTCCTGAGGCTTCACACTAAAGTCAGAATAAAATGACAAATACCCCAATTCAGCTTGAAAGAGAAAACCATTTTGGTTCAGTTTGGCACCAAGCTAAATATTATCCTTACTTATCACAACCACTCGTATATAGCTGAGAATAAGGATCAAATTGTGTCAAGCAAAGCAGCATGGTTCTAATACAAGCCCTTCTAAGAGTCACTTTCAATTCCCTAAGATCCATCGCTCCGAGATACCCTCTTTAAAACATACCTTCTAACACGTCTAAAAGGTACAGTCTCCATAGCTTGTTGAATCCTGGCTGGATCAGTCATAAAATCATTTCCTGATAATAGAGTAAGTTCCTGTATGACTGATTATTATGAGACTCAACTAACGTTGAGAAAAGTGAAAAGAATCATATCACAGATGTGAAGAACTACGTATCTGTGTGTCTTTGTTCCAATGTAAATTAGGATGCAAAACGTTTCAGCAGAAATTGAAGTCTGCGCTAATAAGATGTGAATCAGGTCTCCGTCCACTCCATCTCAAGATAGTTTGATTATGCGTCTTTATCCATAGTGTTCTAGATAATCGAGAGTCCACCATAATTCCAAGTCTACAGACAAGGAGTCAAAACTCTTATGTGTATCCGGTTGAGGGATTCAGTCCTGAATTTTCCTTGGCTCGTGAATCACCACATGGGAAAGATAAGGTCGTGACAGGCACGCGCAGGCCCACGGGTGATTTACCAAAGGAGAACCCCAAACTGAAACCCTCACTAGACCACGAAAACGAAAGTCACACAGATCCGTAAGACCACAATACATCCAAACTAAAAGAAATCGCAAAATCCATCTGACGTTCTCAGCATACGGCTAATAAATTTCAATCCACGAAAAACACTGGTGGTAGCGCAATAATAAACGTACATAAGCCATGCAAACTCCAGCTTGTTAACCTTATCCAAAATCAAGACCACATGTCTCAACTATATGCGGGCCGA